>JAJIBD010028321.1:0-33272 GCA_021461705.1 Cryptotis parvus
ACAGTGATTCCATTCACAATTGTGCCACAGAAAATCAAATACCTAGGAATCAACTTACCCGAAGTATGTAAAGGACCTGTACAAAGAAAACTACAAGACACTGCTCCAAGAGATAAAAGAGGACACAAGAAAATGGAAACACATTCCCTGTTCATGGATGGGGAGACTCAAAATTGTCAAAATGGTAATACTCCCTAGAGCTCTGTACAGATTCAATGCAGTCCCTATAAGGATACCCATGACATTCTTCAAAGAAATTGACCAAAGGCTCCTGAAATTTATATGGAACAATAAGCCCCTAAGGATAGCTAAAGCAATCCTCGGGAAAAAGAAGATGGGAGGCATCACCTTTCCCAACTTCAAACTGCACTACAAGGCAGTAGTAATTAAAACAGCATGGTATTGGAATAAAAACAGACCTGTGGACCTATGGAATAGAATTGAGTATCCTGACACCCAACCTCAAACACATGATCATTTAATCTTTGATAAAGGTGCAATGAGTCTAAAATGGAGTAAGGGGAAGCCTCTTCAACAAGTGGTATTGGGAAAATTGGGCAGCGACATGTAAAAAAATGAATCCTGACCTCTGTCTAACACCATGCACAAAAATCAGATCAAAATGGATTAAAGATCTCAATATCAGATTTGAATCCATAAAGTACATTGAAGAAAATATAGGAAAAACCCTCCACGACATTGAAGCTAAAGGCATCTTCAAAGGTGAAACATCACTAACAAAGCAACTAAAAAGAAAAGATAAACATATGGGACTACATGAAACTAAAAAGCTTCTGCACCTCAAAAGAAACAGTGACTAAGATACAAAAAGCAGTCCACAGAATGGGAAAGAATATTCACCCAATACCCATCTGATAAGGGGTTAATATCCAGGATCTATCAGGCACTGGTAGAACTTTACAAGAAGAAAACAAACAACCCCATCAAAAAATGGGGAGAAGTGAACAGAAAATGGGGAAATGAACAGAAACTTCAGCAAGGAAGAAATTCGAATGGCCAAAAAGCCATATGAAAAAATGCTCATCATCACTAATCATCAGAGAGATGCAAATCAAAACAACAATGAGATACCACTTTACACCACAGAGACTGGCACATATTCAAAAGAACAAGAACAACAAGTGCTGGCGTGGGTGTGGGGAAAAGGGGACACTCATCCATTGTTGGTGGGAATGCCTGCTGGTACAGCCTTTCTGGAAAACAATATGGACTTTCCTCCAAAGACTAGAAATTGAACTCCCATTTGACCCAGCGATACCACTCCTGGGAATCTACTCTGGGAAGCCAAAAATATGCAGCTCAAACACCATCCCTACTTTTATGTTCATAGCAGCATTATTCACAATAGCCAGAATCTGGAAGCAACCAGAGTGCCCGAAAATCGATGACTGGATAAAAAAGCTTTGGTACATCTACACAATGGAATACTATGCAGCTGTTAGGAAAAATGAAGTTATAAAATTTGCCTATAAATGGATGGACATGGAGAAGATTATGTTGGAGCGAAATTAGCCAGAAGGAGACAGATACAGAATGACTGCATTTATCTGCATAACATAAATATATAGGTACATATTATGATACCAATATCCAAGGTCAAGTGAAACATATATCAGGAGATCCTGTCAAAGGTGGAAATTATCACAAACGTGTGGGAGTCAGGAGGCTAGGCAAGACAGAAATGGAACAGTGTGCTAACAATTGTTGAGGGTACTAATGCCAGCCTAGAACTGAGCATTAAATAGAGGCAAAAAGATACACATGACAACCCTTTAATGTATGTTCTGCAATCCATGGTCTGGAGGGGAAGGAAAAGAGAAAGAGAGAGAAATGGAAAGAAATCAAGAACCTGCCATGGAGCAGGGCTGGGGGAGAGGGGGGGGAACCGGGGACGTTGGTGGTGGGAGATGGGCACTGGTGGCGGGATGGGTGCTGCAACACTGTTTGACCAAAACCCAAATATGAACTTTTTAATTGTATATCTTTGTAATTTTAAAAATTAAAAAAATTTTTTAAAAAATTTGCCTATAAATGGATGGACATGGAGAAGATTATGTTGAGCGAAATTAGCCAGAAGGAGAGAGACAGATACAGAATGACTGCATTTATCTGCATAACATAAATATATATATATATACATATTATGATACCAATATCCAAGGTCAAGTGAAACATATATCAGGAGGTCTTGTCAAAAGTGGAAATTATCACAAACGTGTGGGAGTCAGAGATTAGGTAAGACAGAAAATGGAACAGTGTGCTAACAATTGTCGAGGGTACTAATGCCAACCTAGAACTGTGCATTAAATAGAGGCAAAAGTATACACATGCCAACCTCTTAGTGTATGTTCTGTAATCTATAGTCTGGAAGGGAAGGAAAAGAGAAAGAGAGAGAAAGGGAAAGAAATAAAGAACCTGCCATGGAGCAGGGCTGGGGAAGGGAGAGGGAACCGGGGGATGTTGGTGGTGGGAGATGGGCACTGGTGGAGGTACGGGTGCTGGAACACTGTATGACCAAAACCCAAATATGAACTTTTTAATTGTATATCTTTTTATTTGTATATCTCACGGTGGTATAATAAAATACTTTTAAAAAAAGAATATTGCTTTTGGATATACAAGGGTCTGACTTGTGGTACATCCATCCACTTTGGTGGGAAACTTGGACCTGAGTGCATGGTCTAATTTCTGACCAAGAGCTAGAGGTCTAGTGAATCCATTATTTTGGATTGTAGTGGCAGAGCTTGTTTTATTATTGATAATTAGTAAAAGCCTTTGGGAACTGCATGGACTTGTGAGTTTTCATGCATTCCCCACCGATCTCGGAGGTAGAAAGGAACTCATTTTCTGATATTGTTTGGGGACCCCAGTAGCTCCCCAACAGTGAGGGTGACCCTGCATGCCCCATCAGGTCCAGGGTGCCCACGCAGCTGGGCACACACCATGCCTCTGTCCACCTTCAAGGTTCACTCTGCAGCCATGACATAAATACAAGCAAGAAGCAGTCCACAGAGCTTGGGGAGCGGTGGGGGAGGTGGATGGCACCTACAGGTCACTGCTGGGTGACAGGGAGCTTGACTTCCTTCACCATGGCCTCTGCCTGTGTCCCAGTCACACCACCAGGGCCTCTCACTTTCTCACTTGCTGATATATGACAATTGGATAATTGGCCTGTTAGAACCTATGTGACTTCCCAACCTCATCAACTGCTTTTAAAAATATAAAAATATAATCATGAAAGAGAATTGGCCTGGAAGCATTTAAATGGTCTTCTCATAGCAGGTGCCTCTGCTAAATAAGGAAATATTGGGCCAAGACACAGAGCAGCGGGGCGAGGCCTGTCCTTGCATGTGGACACCCGGGGTTTAATTCCAGCATCCCACATGGTCCTCCAAGCCCCATTAGGAATGTTTCCTGAGCACAGGACTGGGAGTAAGTTCTGGGCACCACTGTGTGTGGCCCCAAAAGAAAAAAAAATAAAATAAATAAATATAAAACTGTTAATTGTTCCTGGCATCAGAGGAAGGGGGTACAACAGGTAACCCGCCCCAGCCCACTCAGCCCCAGCAGAGCAGAGCCCAGCCCACGGGAGCACAGCGGGCTCAAACATAAGACTTAAGTTAAATGTCAAACTAAGAATATCAAATTTCCTTAAAGATTCTCCCTCACAGAGACTTCTATTCTCTTTTCAAAATAAAAGGTTTTTAGAGTTAAAAGAGTTTGTGTGAAGTTGAAAACCAAATTCAAGGGTTCAGTTAAAATTCAGGGTGAAATCAAGTTATACCATTGCTGTTCTTCCCACTGAGCTATTTCAGAATGAGTTCTCAGTGATCGTACAATAAACAGTACATTGTTTTCCATGTTGTTTTGTGAGTTGATCATTCCATCTTAACACCCTCAGTCAAAGATCTTTCTCAGCACAAGACATTTGCTAAGCATGTAGAGTTTGGGTTTGTCCAGGACTTATCTAGATTCTAGGGCAGGTGATCATGCTAACTTCCTCTTGTTGCTATTTCTGTTGTATAAATGACAGTTTTCTTGTCCAAAGGTCAAGAACTATTAACATAATTACATATATGCTTTAAGGTTTTGTTTTTGTTGTCCTCTAGAAGCCACACTCAGCAGTGCTCGGGGCTTACTCCTGGATCTGTGCAAAGAAATCACTCGTGGTAGTGCTCTAAGACCATATGAAGTGCAGGGTATGAGATCCAGGTTGGCCACATACAAAGACAAGTGTTGGGTCCTTTTTAAGAGATTCAAGAGATCCCTTAAACGAATGACTTGTACTTCTTAAAAGGATGGCCAATATCCAAATTATGGGGACATAAACCAGTTGGAAAAGCAGTTGAGTTGTCAGTTGAGACTGGGTTGTCAGCCTGGCTGGCAGGAGTTGGAGGAGCAGAGAGTTTGGCAAGACAGAGAGTTTAGAGGAGCAGAGAGAAGGGTTAGCTGAGTTTACTTAAAAGCAGAGCAAGGAAATAGTTGGAAGAAAGTCTTGAAGGGAGTTTAGAGCCTCTGGATTGATTCTGTACCTGATATCAGTTAGTCAGCAACATTGCTATATACTGACATCTGGTACCCAAACTGGGTTGAACCAGGATGACAGTTGGACCCTTCCAGCCACCCGAATTTCCTCTTCAACTCCTTCAACATGGACCCCACAAAGGATTTGACTTTAACCTAACTTTGGTAAATAGACCCTGAACTTTAACCTGAACTTTATGAACTTGAACCTGAACTGTTATGCCTAACTTACTCCTCCAGACTTATTCTCCCTTCACAGACTTTATTACCTTTGACTTATATTCCCCACAAACTTCATTGTAATCCTTGGACTTATTTTCCCCACAAATTTCATTTCATTGTTTTACCTTCATCACCTTAGACTTCATTGCCATTTTTTCTTTTTTTTAATATATTTTATTAAACCACCATCAGATAAACAATTACAAAAATGTTCATGTTTGGATTTCAGCCATACAGTGTTCCAGCACCCATCCCTCCACCAGTGCCCATTTCCCACCACCAATGTCCCTGATTCCCTCCCCCCATCTCCTAGCCTGCCTTCATGGCAGGCTCTTTATCTCTTTTCTCTCTTACTCTTCCCCTCTTTCTCTCTCTTTTCTTTTCCTTCTCATACACATTGTAGACTGTAATAATATATATACTTAGAGGTTATCATGTGTATCTTTTTGCCTGCATTTAATGCTTAGTTCTATGTAGTAATAGCACTTTCAACAATTATTGGCTCACTGTTCCATTCTCTGTCTTACCTAACCTCTGCTCCCACATGTTTATGGTAGTTTCCACCTTTGGCAAGACCTCCTGATCCATGTTTCACCTGACCTTGCATATTTGTATCATAATATGTACATATATATATATATGTCATGCAAATAAATGTAGTCATTCTATATCTGTCTCTCTCCTTCTGACCAATTTCACTCAACATGATCCTCTCCATGTCCATCCATTTATAGGCAAATTTCATAACTTCATTTTTCCTAACAGCTGCATAGTATTCCGTTGTGTAGATGTACCAAAGTTTCTTTATCCAGTCATCAATTCTCGGGCACTCTGGTTGTTTCCAGATTCTGGCTATTGTGAATAATGCTGCTATGAACAAAAGTAGGGATGGTATTTCTGCTGTGTGTTTTTGGCTTCCCAGGGTATACTCCCAGAAGTGGTATGGCTGGGTCAAATGGGAGTTCAATTTCTAGTCTTTGGAGGAATGTCCATATCGTTTTCCAAAAGGCTGTACCAGGCGACATTCCCACCAACAATGGATGAGAGTCCCCTTTTCCCGCATCCACACCAGCACTTGTTGTTCTTGCTCTTTTAGATATGTGCCAGTCTCTGTGGTGTGAGATGATATCTCATTGTTGTTTTGATCTGAGTCTCTCTGATGACTAATTATGATGAGCATTTTTTCATATGGCTTTTTGGCCATTCGAACTTCTTCCTTGTCGAAGTTTCTGTCCATTTCTTCTCCCCATATTTTGATGGGGTTAGCTGTTTTCTTCTTGTAAAGTTCTGCCAGTGCCTGATATATCCTGGATATTAACCCCTTATCAGATGGGTTTTGGGTGAATATTCTTTCCCATTCTGTGGACTGTCTTTGTATCTTGGTCATTGTTTCTTTTGAGGTGCAGAAGCTTTTTACCTTCATGTAGTCCCATATGATAATCTTTTCTTTTAGTTGTTTTGTTAATGGTGTTTCTCCTTTGAAGATGTCCTTAGCGTCAATGTCATGGCGGGGTTTTCCTATATTTTCTTCAATGTACTTTATCCTGACAACCATCCTCAAACACATGAACAATTAATCTTCGATAAAGGAGCAAAAAGTATGAAATGGAGCAAGGAAAGCCTCTTTAACAAATGGTGCTGGGAAAACTGGGCAGCTACATGTAAAAAAATGAATTTGGCCCTCTGTCTAACACCATGCACAAAAATCAGTTCAAAATGGATTATAGATCTCAATATCAGACCAGAATTTGTTGCCATTAAAAAAAATTTTTTAAACAGAAAAGGGGGAAAATATGGGGTCTTAAAGGCATAGTATCTCCCAAGGTCTGTTAAGACAGTTGTGAAGCCAGGGTTCTGAACCTGGTTGAGACTATAACTAGGGGTCCCATGAGAGCATCCTGGGAGGGGGGGTGGTGGGCTTCTGGACTGAGAGAGCAGCAGCCTCTGGTGCCTGGCCAGCACCTAGGCCATGAGCCTCCTGGTGCCAGAGCCAGATGGTCAGCACCAGGGAGGAGAAGATGCTCGGATGCCAGGCCAGGGCCAGCACCAGAGCCACAGGGCTGGTGTTTGAGCCCGAGGGTTGGCATCAAAGCTACAGGGCTACAGAATGTCAGGGCTTCTGAGTATTAGGGCTACCGGCAGCAGGGCAACACTGAGGAACTCGAAGACTTAGATAGGGATTCAGAGACACAAGACATGGTAGCAAAAGATGAAACACGGAAACTAGGGAAATAAAGACATAGCCTAGTAGTCCAGAGAAAAGAAGCCCTGAGAGAAAAGCCCTGAGGCGGAAAGGCCCTAAGGAAGTCCTGACAGGAGACGTCATGGTAGAGGAACAGAAGCATGAAGCCTTGAAGAGACATTCAGAGGTGAGAGGCCCTGACGAGAGGAGCCCGCACAGATCCCACAATGAAAGAGCAGCCTGCAGGAGAACCAGAGGAGAGGAGCTACAAAGAACCTGCCAAAGAGAGAGCAGCCTGCAGGAGAAATCGCTGGGAGAGAGACAGAGGTCCAGGAAAGGTTCCTGCTGAGAGTAAGCAAATAGACGAAACAAACCAATATCCAAGGTCAAGTGAAACATGTACCAGGAGGTCTTGTCAAAGGTGGAAATTATCACAAACGTGTGGGAGTCAGAGGCTAGATAAGACAGAAAATGAAACAGTGTGCTAACAGTTGTCGAAAGTACTAATACCAACCTAGAACTGAGCATTAAATACGGGCAAAAAGATACACATGACAACCCTTTAATGTATGTACTGTAATCCACAATCTGGAAGGGAAGGAAAAGGAAAAAAAAGATAGAGAGAAAGGGAAAGAAATAAAGAACCTGCCATGAGGCGGGCTGGGGGAGGGGGGAGGGAACCAGGGAACCAGGGACGTTGGTGGTGGGAGATGGGCACTGGTGGAAGGATGGGTGCTGGAACACTGTATGACCAAAACCCAAATATGAACATCTTTGTAATTGTATATCTCAAGGTATCACTGTATCACTGTCTTCCCACTGTTCATCGATTTGCTTGAGTGGGCACCAGTAACATCTCCATGCGTCCTGTCACAAGCAAGTGTAACCCAAGGGCATCTGCTTGCTCCAGGGACAGGAAGAACCCCAAACCATTCTTCAAGTCATGGAATTGAGGTCCATAATTGTTACTAGTTTTTGGCATAACAAATAAATAAAACACAGGTAGCTTGCCAGGCTCTGCCGTGTAGGTGGTATATTCTCAGTAGAAGGCTCTCATCTCGAGCATTTACTGGTGAAACTTATAGGGGAAAGATCAGGTTTTCTCTTGGATGGAACTCTGAGGAACTCCATTTTTATATTACATAAGGTAATATAAAAAAGAAACAGGTTAAAATATAATGACTTCAATATTGATATATCACTATCACTATCCTCCCGTTGATCATCTATTTGCTAGGGCGGGCACCAGTAATATCTCCATATGTCCTGTCTCATGCTAGTAGAGCCCAAGGGCATCTATTCACTCCAGGAACATAAAGAGCCTCAAACCATTATATCAGGTCATGGGAATGAACTAATATAATTGTTACTGGTATTTGGCATATCAAATAAAACAGGGCAGCTTGCCAGGCTTGCCATGCAGGTGGCATGCCCCTACTCTAAATATAGCATTTATAGATGAACCACGCTGCAGCAAGTGGCGGCGTGAGACGAGCTGTGATAGGCTGTCGCTGGGTGGAGTTCTGACGAGAGGGAAGTCTGCGATGTGGAAAATGGCCTGCTAATGGAGTGGGGGGGGGGATACATCGTGGCTTTTGGTCTGCTTTGTGCTGGTGTGGCGGGGCCAGGGCTAGAACCACGCCATCCCCTCCCGGGCGCCTCGTGAGCGGCTGGGCACAGGGAGCAAAAGTAGCAGCTCTGCCCGTCCCATGTCTGTAAGTCTCTGGTTCAGCATACCTGGGCCTTCATTTGGTTTCCCAACAGAGAAAATTGGTTCCCAACAGAGAAAATTGATATAAGCTTTATTAAACTTTTTAGAAGACAATTTTAAACTGTAGCTTAAATTCTCTTTAAAAAGCTTAAGGTCTTGGGCCGGAGAAATAGCACAGTGAGTAGGACATTTGCCTTATCTCAAGGTGGTATAATAAAACACTTTCACTTAAAAAAAAAGAATAATTTCAGGAACCTCTAGCCTTGCTGGTTATTCCTGCAACAGGCCAGGGGTAGCAGTATTGGCCTTGGACACAGACCATGGGCCCTAATGGACAGTGAGTACTGCTGGGGACCCAGCTAGGCCCCAGCATCTGTTGCCATAGTTATCCTGGTCCCCAAGTAACATTAAGGCTATTCAGTTAGTCAGCAACACAGCTGTAAACTGACATACAAGAATATCCACTGTACATCTCTCCTGCCCCAAGAGTGACTTAAGGTTTTCAGAATTGAGGCACCCTAGTTCCATGAAATTAAACAATAGCTTTCACACACCAAATAAAGCTCTGTAACACAATAATTCTGTGAAAGAGCAAAGAGCAGTCTAGGGATTGCTAGCAACAAGCCAGTATATCTAAACACCATTAAGATATGGTATATGGGCCGGAGCGATAGCCCAGTGGGTAGAGTGTTTGCCTTGCACATGGCCGGTCCAAGCAGGTCCAGGTTCGATCCCGGTATCCCATATGGTCCCCCCGAGTACCACCAGGAGTTATTCCTGAATGCAGAGCCAGGAGAAACCCCTGAGCATTGTCGGGTGTGACCCAAAAAGAAAAAAAAAAAAAGGATATGGTATATACTTAATGCATTATTGTTGCCATTGGTAAGTTTTCTTACCTTTCCAATACCTATCCTACCCATTATAAACATGAAGTACTTGGTTCCCAACAGAGAAATGAAGGCTACACTAATGGTGCAAAAGTCACTCACCTTCTAAAATTTGAACTTGTATTAAAGAATCAAAATTAAAAGTCACTTTTTTAAAGGAACATAAATAAACATCATTATATATACAACGATTCTGAGTATTAAAATTAACTTGTTTTGTTTAATTTTATTAATATTTATAATGATAATAATTATAAAAGGCCAAATTTCTATATCAGTCAAAATTTGTATTCAAGATGATGGAATAAAAGAAAAAATACTCATGAATCTCAGTCACACACATATAATGAAAGAGGAGAAAAGACAACTGCTCTTTAGATAACACAAAAAAGTAATGGAAGTGCATTTCCAGCTCAACAATGTTTTGGGAGAGTAGAGTTTAGAAAAAAAATTCTGATAGACTAACGATGAGGTCAGCCAAGCAATCAAAAAGAGATGATCTAGGGAAGCCATTCCATTCTTCATTCCACTGGAGGCAAAACCGTGTTGATGAATAAATGTGCTTCTTGGTTTCCAATTGTTTTTCTCACTCAGCAATGGTGCATGAAGCCTGGGAAACCACAGATATTTGGATCTAAGAAAATATTTCATTTCTGCTTTCCAGAACTATACAGTGGAAAATAAATAAGGGTACTTTCTCTTAGTCTTATGAGCCCTTATAGGCCTGTAAACTTCTAACTTCAAATTCATTCATTTGTTCTATATAAAATTACATTATCAAAAGAACTCCCTGGCACAAATACCCCTGGTCAGGAGGAAAATGGCTAAATTTCTCCCTTCCTCCTAAACATAAACTACAGCCTTCCAGCTTTCTAATTCCAGGAGTACATCATGTCAAAAGAAATAAGAAATGACTTTTATATAATTATTTGTCTAATTATTTAGTCTATGATATGTTTGAGTAACTTCTTGTTGAAACAACAATATTCCTCATGCCACACACACACACACACACAGACACTTGAGTGCACAGAAACACAAACATGCATACACACATCTTCCCACTTGAAATCAGATCATCTTGATTCCTTCGGGACTGAGTCAATCTCAATCTCTTCTATGAGGAGAGAAAAAGAACAATGAATTCAGAGTTTCCCAACATGGTTTTGTCTTTCTTAAATCCTTGGAGACCTCCCTCCACAACTTTTTTCCCAGCTGTACTTGGAAGCTGTAACAGATCCAGAGACCATTTTAGAACCTCATTTGTATTGTCCTGACACTTAGGAATCCAGTTTCTGTTACAGGGATGTCATCAAAGTTGGTGGGCTCAAAACATGACCTACTTTTTAAAAACCCATCTGTTAGGAGCCTATAGATTTTCTCGTTTTGTTTGTTTCTGACTGTCTGCAGAAAGGGCAACAGCAATGTTCACACTTTCAAATCCACCTCCCAAACAGCTATCGCAATGTGCTTACTATAAAGGAACTGAAGCCCTTCCAATATTTAGCAACCAAAAAAATAATAACGACAATAACACAGTGCTAAAAAAGGGGGAGCAATTTCTCTTAAAAGGAAATATTCTCCATATCTACAATATACTACATCTACACTATTTCCCAGAAGGAGCTCCAGACAAAAGAGCAACATTAGAAAGTAAAACACAAGACAGATTAGTATGCTGAGCTGCCTCATTCTTGTTGCGGAGTCTGTGGTCTCTTTCGCAGTGAGGTCCCAAAGACCACTGGGAAATGTTGGCTGCAAAGGAAACTTAAGGAATGCTTCCACATAAGTCACTCTTGACTATACTTGGATGATCATTATTCAGGGGTTTTATACTATTTCAATAACAACTCAATGTCTAAATGTGTGTGCATGCATACATACACACACAGTGAAAATGTCAATTTCCCCAAAATTATTCAAGATTGGAATGAAGATACAATTAGGGAAAGTAAAAAAGAAAGAGAAAGTTTTAGGGATGAAACAAACAAGGAAAGACGACAAGAAATGACAAGAAGGCAAAGATGAAGGAAGGGGGTATTCAGGAAATAAAAACAGGACATTCATAACTACTGATAATTTAACTTAACCAATATTTACCAAAAAGTCTTATTCCAGATGCTTTCATTTAGCATTCCGTTTAACATTATTAATCCAGACCCCAGTTTTATTTACTAATTCTGTTGTGGTATTTTTCACATTTTATGTACATTGATTTACAATTACATTTTAATTGAGATAATATAGTTTAAAATAACATCAATGTTTATGCTTTAGTGGAACAATATTACTCTACCACACTTATCACCAAAGTGCCAGCATCCCTTCACCATTGTCCCTAGTCTCCTCTAATTTACCTTTTCCCTCCCTACCTCCTGACTCACCAACTCAGTTACTTCAGCTCTATTATCAAGAATCTAAAATTTTTCATTATAAGCTGCCTGTTGCCTTGTATTTTCTTTTTATATTTAATATACAAATGAGAATATTTTTCTTTTCTTCCTTTCTTATTTTGTTCCACTTTAAATTCTCACTCAAGAAATTAACCAGAAGGAAAAAGACAGATAGAATGACAGCATTTATTTGCATTACATATATATACATATATATATACATATACATTTTGATACCAATATCCAAGGTCAGGCGAAACATGGAACAGGAGATCTTGTTAAAGGTGAAAATTACCAAACGTGTGGGAGTCAGAGGTTAGGCAAGACAGAGAAGGGAAGAGAGTGCTAATAATTGACGAATGTGCTAATACCAACCTAAAACTGAGCATTAAATACAGACAAAAAGATACACATGATAACCTCTAAATGTATGTATTGCAATCCATAATTTGTAAGAGAAGGAAGAGAGAAAGAGAGATAAAGAGATAATAAACCTGCCATAAGGGAGGCTAGGGGGGGGGGAGTGAATAGGGGACATTGGTGGTGGGAAATGGGCACTGGTGGAGGGATGGGTGCTGGAACACTGTGTGACTATAACCCATATATGAACATCTTTATACTTGTGTATCTCATGGTGGTATAATAAAAATATTAAATTAAAAAATAATTTAATAGATTAAGCGAATTTTTTATTGTACCACTGTGAGACATACAATTACAAAGCTGTGTTTGTGATTCAGTTTCAGTAATACATTAGCAGATTTTGTGCCCCTTTATTGAGAGAATAGTAGTAGCTCTTAAGCTCTTAATAAAAAATTACGCAGCTATCCGGTAAGGGGCTCGGCCAGCCCCTGGCCAAGTTCACCATTCCTTCAAGGGTTCGTTCACATGTGGGGGGGAGGGAGGAGGGCACCCTGGCCTAACTTGGAGCAGAGATTTGGGCTCCTCTGCCCTTTCCTCCACCTCCATGCCAGCTACTCAAAAGAGAGACTCACGCCAGACCCATAGTTCTGTTGGTGCACGGCTGCTCTGTGGCCACGCGGCATTCTTAGAAGGTACTGATTTTGGGCTGGAGCGATAGTCCAGCGGGTAGGGCGGGCCGGCCTGTGCCAGCCCAGGTTCGATCCCTGGCATCCCATGTGGTCCCCCCGAGCACCGCCAGGAGTGATTCCTGAGTGCAGAGCCAGGAGTAACCCTGAGCATTGCCGGGTGTGATACAAAAAGCAAAAAAAAAAATAAAAATAAATAGAAGGTACTGATTTTAGGATCAGGTCCTTCCCAGGATCTTTCACATTTATACACTGTATACAGTTCTAGGCAGGTTCTAACTGATACCTGTCATCCCAGTAAGCCTAGCAAGAAGACAGAGCAACCCATACATCATGAGGTCAGTCATTCTCAAAATATAGACTCCATAGTTCCTCAGAGCTCCACCCAAGATAAAAACCTATTCTTTCCCCATTGAGTTTCATCAGTAAATGCTCAAGATGAGAGCTTTCTACTGAGAGTATACCACCTACACGGCAGAGCCTGCAAGCTACCCATGTTTTATTTGATATGCCAAAAACTAGTAATTATTATTAACCTCAATTCCATGACCTGAAGAATGGTTTGAAGCTCGTCCTATCCCTGGAGCAAGCAGAATCCCTTGGGTTACACTTGCTTGCAACAGGACGTATGGAGATGTTACTGGTGCCCGCTCAAGCAAATCAATGAATAACGGGAAGACAGTGATACAGTGATACAGTGATGCAGCTATAATTTGGGGGCATGGGAAACCTCACTTTACTATGCTTGGGGCTTATTTCTGAATCTCTGCTTATATATATCACTTCTGGTAGGGTTGGGAAACTATGTGGTGCTCAGTTGACTGCATGTAAGGCAAGTGGCCTACCCACTGTACTCTCTCTCTCTCTCTCTCTCTCTCTCTCTCTCAGGACCCAGACCATACAATTGTTTCCAAAATTCCAATATTACTCAGATAAATAGAAATAATTCTCAACTAGCAGTCTTTCATCCTAGACCACCAAGAATCAAAGCATCCATAATAACGAAGCGAGCCCAGCAGCATCACATTTTTTAACTTCAAATTTTATTTCAATACCATATTGATGATAAGCATGGCACTTGCATAAAGGGAAAATAGATCGTGGAACCAGTTCAAGAATTTGAAATTTGGGCCAGAATGATAACAATGATAACCTGAGAGATCATTTGATTTTATTTTCAAACCCTATTAATGACAAAATGCTAATATCCAAAATACACCAGGAAGTCCTACAAACAAATTGCAAAGCAGAGCTATTCAGACAGAAATTAAGCAGAGGATTTGAGCATATATTTTTTCCAAAGAAGACAAATATCCAATGGGTACATATAGTCAATGCCAGTAGTAGTTAGGAAGAGGCAAATAAAAATCATGGATATCGCTTCTGCCTTGCAGAAAGGCTTTCTTTAAATAGGTGATTTATAAAAAGCATATTAGTTGAGGGTGGCGAGAATAGAGTGCCCTTATTCACTGTATGGGAATAAAAATTAGTGCAGTAACTATGTGAAAAAGTATCATTGGGTCCCTACAATCCAACCCTGAGTATATATCCAAAGAAATGTCTGTGGAGGTGGGAGGGAACCTGGGGAATATTGGCGTAGGTAGTTGAAACTGGTGGTGGGATTGGTGTTGGAACATTGCAGTCTGAAGCACAACTATGAATATGTTTGTAAATTATGGCCCATTAATAAAAAATTAAGTGTAATCAATTAGTATCTCAAAAATAAACTCCATGTTATAGAACAATGCAAGATTTCATTTTTTCTTTTTATAAATAGTATTCTGTGTATAGAATTCCTCTTTTCTTCTTGTTCTCACTTAAAATAGAGATTAAGTCTTTTCACAATATCCCACCATTGTGAAAGGACTTAATCTCTAAGAAAAAGAATTCCCTTATAAAAGAAAAAATAACCTTTCCACGGTGGTATAATAAAATGTTAAAAAATAGAGATTAAAACACTACAGATGAAGAGCAACTTTGTGATCATAAAAAAAAAAACAGTTTCTTTATCCACTCTTCTATTCTTTGATACTTGGGTTGTTTCTAAATTTTTGCTATTGTAAATAGGGTTTCAATAAGTATAAGCGAGCTTATCTTTTTTAATTAGTGCCTTTTGGTTCTTGGAACAATGTCAAAAGTGGAATCGAGTCTCCACATTGTTTTCCATAGACATGACATGCCTTGCAATAGTGAGCGAAGCCTCCTGTTTTAAGTACATTACCACCGGCACAGGTGGTTTCCAATCCTTTTAGTATAGGACATGTTCACTGGTGTGAGGTGCTATTTCATTATTTTGTGTTGTTGCTAATTATTATTCTTAGCTCATTGTGGCATGGCTCAAAGTCCTATTTTTAATTTTATTTTTAAAATTTTATTGATGAAATTCTGTGGTTTATAATACTGGTAATGATGGTTTCTAATGCACATAGTCAAGATGCTTTATACAATCTTTCAATTAAAGGTCAGCCTTCTACATTACTGTCTCCAGTCTGTGGTGATAAGTTTCTTCCTCACAACAGAACCTACATTCCACTTTGTTTTTTTTTTCAGGGTCTTTTTTTTTTTAAGTATTTTTTTATACCACCGTGAGATATACAAATAAAAAAGATATACAATTAAAAAAGTTCATGTTTGGGTTTTGGTCATACAGTGTTTCAGCACCCGTCCCTCCACCATTGCCCATCTCCATACAAATAAAAAGATATACAATTAAAAAAGTTTATGTTTGGGTTTTTGGTCATACAGTGTTTGCAGCACCCGTCCCTCCACCAGTGCCCATCTCCCACCAACAACCCCGGTTCCCTCCCCTTCCCCAGCCCTGCTCCATGGCAGGTTCTTTATTTCTTTGCCTTTCTCTCTCTTTCTCTTTTCCTTCCCTTCCAGACTATGGATTACAGAACATACATTAAAAGGTTGTCATGTGAATCCTTTTTACCTCTATTCAATGCTCAGTTCTAGGTTGGCATTAGTACCCTCGACTATTATTAGCACCCTGTTCCATTTTCTGTCTTACCTGAATTCTGACTCCCACACGTTTGGGATAATTTCCACCTTTGACAAGACCCTCCTGATATATGTTTCACTTGACCTTGGATATTGGTATCATAATATGTACACATATATTTATGCCATGCAAATAAATGCAGTCATTCTGTATCTGTCTCTCTCCTTCTGGCTAATTTCGCTCAACATAATCTTCTCCATGTCCATCCATTTATAGGCAAATTTTATGACTTCATTTTTCCTAACAGCGGCATAGTATTCCATTCCACTTTGATTTTTATAATCCATGCTTAAAGGCATCGGTGGCTCTGCCAGATCCCCAAAATAAAGTTCATAGGTCATAGACTAACATTAAAGTTTTCTGCCTCTAAATAAAGTCTTCAATTTTGAATATACCTTTACTATTCTGCTTTTGATAATCACAAAGTTGCCCATTCTATTTGTAGTTTTTACGTTGGTTTTAAGTGAGAATAAGAAGAAAAAAGGAAAGTAATAAAGAAATAAGAAATAAAAGGTAGTACCTATACCATGAAACCAAACACTTGAAGAAATTCTAAATTATGCCAAATTTTTGTCTCAAAAATCAATTTATGTCAATTTATGTCTTAAAGTGTTTGTTCATATGTGTAATCAAAAGATTCAAGTGAATATGTGAAGGCAAATGATTTTCAATGGAAATTGATTTGTTCCTGTTATAATAAAAATTAGTTATCAGGTAGCAATTTATATTGTCTCCCAGGGAATCAAAGTCATTAAAAGAATGAGATTAGAAAATATTTGGCAATAGTAATTAGACAAGCATAGCAATGGCAAAAGACTGTGCATAAGCAGTCTACAAAGTTATATAATATAGTATGAGAACCAGCCAACTCTAGACAGGTAGGATATAAAGTATCCAAGGTTATTATATACAGGTAGAAATATATTTTATAAACTTTTGTTCTATTTAAGTTTTAAGATCAGTGGTCAAGAGATAGTACACTGAAGAGGGTGTTTGCCTTGCACACAGCCAACCAGGCTTGATCCCTAGCACAAAATAGCATCCCCAAGCAGCACCAGGAGTGATCCCTGAACACAGAGTTAAGAGTAGCCCCTAAGCAATACCACGTGTGTCCCCAAAATCATTAAATAAAATATTGCTACACGAAATAATTGATTGCTAAGATATAAAAGGTGATAAAGCGAAAGGTTTATGTTACCAGAAACATGATAACTCAGTTAAAAGAATCTCATTCAGGGATAAAAAAAAAAACTGTACTCCAAAATTTTATCAAGCAGCTTGAATCCAGGCCCATGAAGGGGACTGATACTTCTGTTCTAACTCAAGAAAAAAAAAACACATAAATATTTACTCAGCATCAGACTGAAAGGAAAGAATCATAACTAAAATAAATTAATTCTTACATAAGAATTTGCATTAAATTATAAAATAAATGCAACTCTGGTAGTTTTAAAAATTATCTTCAATCACTTTCAAGACAGATTAACCCTAGGGATGAAAACAGATAGATACAATTGTACTTATATCCATCCTGTGAGCCTGTAATGAGTCACATTCTCTAAAGACTGCTTTAAAAAAATGCTAAACTGTTGCCCAGAAAACGAAATGGCTTTTTTTTTTTCTTTCTTGACTACATTGAACTATTTGGAAGTATTCCTTAAAGAAAGTGAGAAGTCCTTCCCATCTTTGGCTCTGTCAGGGAAATTGTCTTTCTTGTATTTTATCACCAGGGCCTACTGATTTGGCCTGGTCTCACTTAGGTATTCTTGACTTCAGTACTATGTTATTTTTAAAAGATAATCTCCCCAGAATGTGTGTGTGCGTGTGTTTATAATTTTAGCTGCTTCTAAGTAAACCCTGAAGTTGACCAAATCTGAAGAAACTCAGTCATAGTCAAGGACTCAAATGTCCAAACTGTACTTTGTAACTGACTTGCCCATGGGCTTCAAGAAATTCATCTCTC
This sequence comes from Cryptotis parvus, assembly GCA_021461705.1. Lineage (NCBI taxonomy): Eukaryota > Metazoa > Chordata > Mammalia > Eulipotyphla > Soricidae > Cryptotis > Cryptotis parvus. The sequence goes on from JAJIBD010028321.1 coordinate 17,957, forward strand.
TTATTCTGTTCATTTTTCTGAGTGAAGATAATAGCAGCTGTCTTCACTTACAGTACTGTTTCCTTTGCCATTAAATATTTATTAAGCATTTACGTGCATGACACAAAGTTGGAAATGGAAAGGCTAAAACAGATACTTTCCCTGGATTTGGAGAACTACCATGATTGAAGAGATTTGTGGATTACAGACACGTGAGTATAAGAATAAGAGAGTGCAAATGTATTTGTGTTGTGTGTGTATACTGAAAAAAATCAGAAGCACATTCAATTTTTCATTTTTCTAAATATAGTATTTTCCCTTGATTTTAAGTTTTGCCTTGATTCTAGGTTATTTATCTTTTTTTTGTTTTTGTTTTTTTTGGGGGCCACATCTGGCTATGTTCAGGGGTTTCTCCTGGCTCTACAGTCAGGAATTACTCCTAGCATTGCTCGTGGGACCATATGGGATGCCGGGGATTGAACCCAGGCCATCATGGGCCGGCCACATGCAAGGCAAACACCCTACCCACTGGGCTATTGCTCCGGTCCTGATTCTAGGTTATCTTTGGTCATCAGAAAACGGAAATGCATTTTACATTCAAGCTTCACTAGTTTCTCACTAGATTATAGTCATATTCAGGTTCCTGAATATGACTATTTGTAAAAAGGACACACACTACCTATGTACTATCTGTACAAAGGACACACACTACCACATGCCAGGAGGTATTCACAAAGCAGAAACAATAGATAATTTTGTAATTAAAGTAACTAAGGAGAATTCAAACATTCACAGCACCAACGAGGTGCTCATAGGTGGTATGATCTATTTTATGTACATAATTTCCTGTGTATTTTTGTAGGGCATTGCTCTTTATGGTAAAGGTCTATATAAGACTGGATTATAATGGCTCTTAATGCCAGGAAAAGTATTTTTTTTCATGAGCAGAAGAGGTCAATTAGGGAAGTAGCAACTGAAGGTGCTGAATGGAACTATTCTATGCTAAAATGTCTCTAGGTATGAAGCACCATTAACTCTTATGCTAATCCACATTAAAGACAGCCAATTGTGTGAGGTACATTATTAGTTTTTTACTGAGAAATAATAGGAAGTTTTCATCTGGACTCAAGCTTTGCTTCCTTTGTTTGCTTAATCTAGATTGTCAGTCTTCCTGAAAGATGAAAGCCTGCCATTATAGTTTCAATGGCTCTTATTCCGCGTGTTAAACTCACCATTGCCTCATTATTTATTAATGTCAAGTTATTATACTTAGTGTAGGAGAGGACTGCAGTCACAACAGTGACAGATGTTCCAACAGATCAGCTTATATAATAAGAAGTTGGGCCAATTCTGCCGAAAGGAGTGTTTTTTCAGAAAACACACTGACTTCAAAGAAATGAGTTGTGGCATGTGCAACATCCACAGAGCAGTGCCAGTGGAGGCAAGCGGGCCTGCAGCTGAGCTGTGCGAATCCCACCCTGATTGGACTTTGCAGTGCAGTGACTGGAACAACATCTGGGCTGCAGCAAGCCGGCCAGGACATTTTAAAAGAGCTCCTGCAGTGCTTCAAACTTTGATTTTACAGAGCTGTGGGGAAAGAACAGGCTGCATTCAAAAGCTCGTGTGTTTTGGCTCACATTCTTTGTTCTCTGGAGGGCCTCACTCAGCTGGGAGCATGAGGGGTGCTCTTGGACACTCGTTCTCTGTCCACTCTGCTAACTCTGCGTCGGTGCTGGGGTCTGGACAGGTGATCTCTGAAAAAAAAGTATTCAATCAGGACTGACCTCTCACCAATCCATGAACATTACACTTATTCTTTCTCAGCAAGAAACTCTCAAGGGATACATTTGTATAAGAACTTAACGCCTATCAGTTGGTTTTGTGTAGTGTGCTGGTTGGAAAATAAATAGTGTGTATATGTGGGCAGAGTGCATGTACACATAGAGTGAGAAAGTGAGGAGACTATATCCCACAACTGGAAATTAAGATTAATCCCGGTATCCCAATATCCTTTCCCAGCATAGCATATGCTCAAAACCTTTCTTCCCTGTCCCTTGCTAGAATATTACTTATTTAATAAATGTGATGAAACTGTCATGTGGGTGACAAATAGTAGGAAGAGTTCTGAAAGTATGAAAGACCTTGGCCTGGATGCCAGTCCTCGCAGCTGCCAGTTCTATGATCCTCACCTACTGCTAAGATGCCTTGGAAACCATTTATAAAGTTCTCTAAAAACCCTGAAGTTCTCCAAAACATTGGGTTGCAGAACCACAGTGAGGTGAAGAGCATAATTTCTGAAGCCAGAAATGTTGACTTCAAATCCTGTCTTGGTCACTTAACAATTGTATGACTTTGAATAAATTACTTACTCTTTTTTTTCCTCTTCTACATTTATAGAAGCAAGTAATAATTGTAATACCAACTTCAGAGATGCCACTATTGTTAGGAGCAAAAGCATATAGAAAGCATTACATTTGAATTTTCTGCTTTCAAAGATTTGTGCACACACACAATGGCGTTGTTTCAGAACTCAAATCATCAGGTGTAAAAATTTAAACTTTTGTCTCTTATTTCTGCATGCTTCTCTTTTTTAGCCCTCAGTTGGTCAAACTATCCTGGACTTTTTTTTATCTACCCCACCCTTATTTTTTTAATTTTTTACTTTTACAATTACAAAGGTATACAATTAAAAAGTTCATATTTGGGTTTTAGTCATACAGTGTTCAGCACCCATCCCGCCACCAGTGCCCATTTCCCACCACCAATGTCCCCGGTTCCCTCCACTCCCCCAGACCTCCTCCATGGCAGGTTCTTTATTTCTCTCCCTTTCTCTCTCTTTCTCTTTTCCTTCCCTTCCAGACTATGGATTACAGAACATACATTAAAGGGTTGTCATGTGTATCTTTTTGCCTCTATTTAATGCTCAGTTCTAGGTTGGCATTAGTACCCTCGACAATTGTTAGCACACTGTTCCATTTTCTGTCTTACCCACCCTTATTTTTAACTCGTGTGTGTGTGTGCATGTGTTTCTTTTAATCCATTTCAGCTTCCTTTCCTAAGTTTTTATTTATTATAAATTTTGGAATCTTTCCACTGCCAAAACACAAGTAGGAGCAGAATCCAGAGAGCATGTTGTTCATATAAACTAGAAAAGGAAAAGGAAGCAAGGACGCATGGGGCATGAAGAGAAGCACTATGTAGAAGAAGGGGCTGGTGTTGAGAAACTCAAAGTTTAATTCACTCCTACTGGTGCCTGCTAAAATTTAAGAACCCTCATAGGACTAGCAAGATAGATCAAAAAGATGGATTGCATGCCTAACATGTTCTGGGCACTGCGTTATATCTGCCTTGCACTCATGTACTCACTGAATATGGCCCTAAGGCCCCTTCACTTCCTGGCAAGCAACACCACATGATAGGAATGAGCACCGAACAATCGAGTCTATACTTCCCAACAGAGTGCTGCCAGGAGTGATTTGAGGCTCTTGAACACAGATGGAGAACTTCCAACTCCTCCAAAAGAACATTTGATCAAAAGGAGTTTAGTCTGAACCAAGTCCTGGCTTGAGTACTTACTAAATATTTCATTTTGGTAAATTATATAATCTTGCTTAGCTTTACTTTCTTTACTACACATAGAGTTAATATTGGCTCCCTCCTAGCATTGCTACACAGATTGCACAATGAACCTAGGTGATAAGCTTATAGAACATCTGAAAAACAGCAAAGGCATTATAAAAATGCAGTTGTGGTTATTATCATGTTTTCAATGTCACCATCCTCCTGCTATGCTTCCTTCTCTTCTCCCACCATCTTCCTTTCGCCTCATTCTCTCCAGTGGCCACAGTAGCACACAACATGGGACTGAATTCACTCACAACTTGAGATCACAGAATGTGAACAAAGTAATGACCTGTCCTAAGAAGAGTGTTGAGAAAGGGAACGCTCTCTGCTCTTAGCTATTCTTCATCACAGGACATGGTACTTAATTGTCTTAAAAAGCCTGTTCCTCATAGTGTGATAGGAAAGAAGTCTTCTAAGGAGAAAACTAAGATTTGTTTATGTAGTAAAGCAGAGACTTACAATAAAATCAATATGAAGACCAAATTTTACTTCAAATGAAAATATAGTTTTTTTACACTGTGGGTGGGGGAGGAATGGCAACAGAGCACAAGGGATTAAAAATAATTTTATAAGGTCATAATTTCCATAAATAACTTAATTTCTTCTAATTACTGAAAGTAACACTTATTCTAGTCAAACAGTTGTTTCCCATACTTCAAGAATGTATAGATAATCCCAATTGTGGATGCCCATGAATGAGTCATTTTCAGCATATTTTTCTTTTATCTTATAAATTCAGTGACAACAAAAACAGATCAGATACAGTTTCTAGAAATCACTTTGATTATCTTCCTAATTTGGTCAATTTTCACTTAAAGATGAAAGATGATGTTGGCAACAGCAGATTTTTCTTGAATTTTATGGTGGGTCAACTAAATAGACAAGAAATCCAGCTTCCTCTTTGATAGCTCCCTTTTCCCCCTTATCTAATGCCAACTCAGCTCAACTCTACTTTTTATTGGATTTCCACTACTTCAGTATTCTGTGTGGAGACGCAGTTCCTTTAGCTGTTACAGATGATAGTAGTTTAGTACTTTGAACATCATTAACTTCCCTACATCACACAGGCATAGTCCAATCAAAACTTTCTATCTTATTCTTCATCTTAGAAAACTTGGCTTAATGACAACTCAGGAAGGCTGGATTATATCTAAAGCCATGTGGGAGAGAGAAAAACCAAAGATAAGCCATCCTGGGAAGACACAAACTAGAAACAAAGTTCTACTTTGTGAGCAACAGGGAACTGGCCACTTTGGAACTGACTGTCCACAAATATCCACATTTTTCTCAATAATTTCACTTGCTTCCCTACCATTTCCCCTACTTTAACCCCATCTACTTCTATTATCACTTGATCACTTGACATCCCCTTATTCATCGATTTACTCAAGTGGACACCAGTAACATTTCCATTTGACCCTATCACGTGCCAGTGTAGCCCAATGGCATTTGCTTGCTTCAGGAATATGTAGAGCCTTGTAACCAAGTCATCTTTCCAATAAGATAACTTTATTACACCAAGTTTGGCAAATGCTTATAAAAATAATCATTTTCTATGGTGTATGAAGACATTATTCTTTTCCCCTAGTCATCATCTGGGGATTATCTTTATGAGAATGCTTCCTAGTCACAGCCGTTAGCAGAATATACGTTACAACATTTAAAAAAAAAATTTTACTTACTAAGAACTACATGGTTCCTACAAGGAATATAAGCAGGGGAAGTAATGATGTAAACATAGTCTTTATACATAAGTCCCTTTATATTTGAGACGTCAAGAAACATGTTTATTTCATCAAATAACATCAACAAACTTAATATAATGACTACTTGAAGCACTTATAGCGATTCTACCATCTATGATTTTTATAAAGGAAAGATTCCTGTTTGGGCACAAACTCACATTAATATCTTCCTTGGAAATACATAATTGGTCATTCTTCTAATTGTTCTAATTGTTCATCTTGATTCTTCTAATTGCTTGGTAATAAAGCTGCATATGTACAAGTGATTAGAAGGGTAAACTTACATTTCTAGAACACAGAAATCTGACCCCTAGTGATACCCAGCTACTTTGTTATCTGACGTTAGAAAGTATGCTTTCATGATCACAGACCCAAGTTCACTCTCCAGCACTTCACAGCCTCCTAAGCACCACCAGGTGTGTCCCTGTAGATCTCTGAGTACTGGGCCTGAGAGATCCTGTATCACAGGGTCTTGGCACTGAAACCTTTCTTTAGTTGGTTTGAGACTCACTGAGAGTGACCACTGACTCCTTGAGCACAACTAAGGCTTCTCCCCCTCAAAATCAATGTTAAATATTTTACCCTATACACAATATTATTTTTGGAAGGTACTATATTATAAATGTAACCACATTAGATACGCTGTATAAAATACAGATTCAAAGACTTAAAGTAAAATATGCCATAACCTTTAATATTAATTATATGTTAAAAATGATATTTTGACTATGCTCATTAAGCAGAATATATTATTCAACTATTTTCATCAGTTTTTTATTGATGTGGTCACTAAATATCTACATATATGGATAATTTTGTATTTTTGTTAGGCAACAGTGCTTTAGGAAATAATATAAAAGAGGACATAACTAGTGTTTGAGAAGGATATAATCTGGAGGGGAAGGAAGGGAGAGAAAGAGAAAAGGGAAAGAAATGGGGAACCTGCCATGGAGGAGGGCTGGGGAGGAGGGAGGGAACCGGGTAGTTGGTGGTGAGAGATGGGAACTGGTGGAGGGGTGGGTGCTGGAACACTGTATGACCAAAACCCAGGTATGAACTTTTTAATTGTGTATCTTTGTGATTGTGTATCTCACGGTGGTATAATAAAATACTTTAAAAAAAGAAGGATAGGGGGCCGGAGCGATAGCCCAGCTGGTAGGGCGTTTGCCTTGCACGCGGCCGGCCTGTGCCGGCCCGGGTTCGATCCCGGCGTCCCATATGGTCCCCGCGCACCGCCAGGAGTGATTCCTGAGTGCAGAGCCAGGAGTAACCCCTGAGCATTGCCGGGTGTGACCCAAAAAAAAAAGAAAAAATAAATAAAAAATAAAAAGAAGGATATTCGTAACTAATGTTCATAATAACACTGTCACAATAACAAAAACATGGAGTCAAAAATAAGCCTGACCAAAAAAAATGCACATGATGGCTTCCAAGTGTATGTAGTTCAACCCACAATGTGTAGGAGAAGGAAGGGAGAGAGAGGGAGAAAGAAAAGAGATAAGCTGCCCGGGAACCAGTATGCAGAGCTTCGCAAGCGGCTGGGGAGACTGGAGCCCGGCTCGCGCCGGACCAGCTGACGATGGGATCCCGAGGAGGGCAGATGGGTTTTGGGTGTTGGCCCATCACCTCTGGGGGTCCCGGAAGCAGCCGGATGAAACTCGCCCATCACACTAGCCACCATCTTCGCTGTCCGGACGCTGAGAAACTGCCTCACGACCAGATCAACAGAGCAAAACCAGTTTGAGCCCAGATTGCGCGCGGCCGCTGCGCAGGTCCACTAAAAATAGTGAAACAGTAATGTCTTTTAATGCACTGTATTCCACGAAGAGCAGGAAAGTTTATCGGGAAGGAGATATAAAGACGAAAGAAATGACATACAGAATCTGCCAAGTAGTTGAGGTGCGGGAGGGGGAGGGAGGTGGGGACATTGGTGATGGTAGATGGGTTTGGGTGGAGGGATGGGTGTTGGAACACTGTAGATCCAAAACTCTACATGAGCATCTTTCAATTGTATGTCTAAAAATGGTGTAATAATATTTGGGGGAAAATAATAAAATTAAAAAAAAAAAGAAAAGAGATAAAGAACCTGCCATTTAGGCAGGCTATGGGAGGGGGAGGGAATTGGGGACATTGGTAGTGGGAAATGGGCACTGGTGGAGGGTGGGGTGCTGGAACACTGTGACCGAAACCTCCAAATAAAGTATTAAAAAAAATTAAGCCTGAGAGATAACAGGGCAAATAAACTACATATATAGTTAATGGAATATTACTCTGCCATTGCAAAAGATTAAATTTTGCCTTTGGGGACAAAATGATGATGATTCTAAGTGAAATAAGTAAGATGGAACTTGACCAAGAAGATAGCTCACCAGATTGGAGCATGTGTTTTGTGGCATATTTGTCCCCCAAGTTCTAACACTGGCACTACATGGTCCCCTGAGCACAGTAAGTGACACATGTGCAGTAAACTAAGAGTAGTGTGTGGCCCAAAACCAAACCAAAAAGTCAATAGCAGCTACTAGATGGTTTCACTGTGTGAAAAAAAGGACACTGTCAAGAATAAACTAATTCCCAGACTTGACAAAAGTATGGTAAAAGAGGGAAAGAGAGAGGTGGGTGGGAGAGGCGAGCAGAGAACTAACTGGGGTTTGAGACGGATATGAAGCTAAACCTCTGGAATTGCATAACATTTTAAAAGCAGTGCTATATCAATGAAACAATAAATATGAAAATACTTTAAAATTAAGATTGTGGATATGGGCCAATGGGAAAGCAAATGCCTGGCATGTGTGAAGGCTTAATAGATGAAACTAAAAGTATGATCTATGGAGAGAGAAAAGAACAGGGAAAGAAATCAAGAAAAAATAATAATTGAGCTCACGTATTTTCAATAAAAAAAATTCCCTTTAAAACAAAATCACTAGTTTATAATATTCTGTCAAGTTAATTATCTTTTCCACATTTCTAATTAAAGTCCTAGACTGGACACTTTTGGTAATGAAATTATCCTCTGACACTGACTATTCAATGCCTGGATACAACAAGCAGTCCTCTTCCCCTTATCAAGTTCTTAAAATGGTATAATGAACACACAGCTCACAGCAATAGCATTAAACATCCCCTGCATGTTTTGGGGGAACTTAATTAGATGGAAGAGTTACAGGAAAAGTTTGTGTCATAATGATGCTTTAAAGTGAAACCATAGATCAAAGTTTACCACTGCCAAATATACAACTTGAGAACAAACTCAAGTGCTGCTATTAATCATGGTTTCTGGGGATTTGATGACACAGATTAAACTGCTGTAAAGAATACTGCTGTGCATCATGTTCTTGCAACTGTCATCAATGTTTCTGCCAAGTGTTCACAGAGCAGGAAGGAAAGCTGTTCAGCATTTACCGTAGGTTCCTCTCCCACGGAGTCCAGTCGAAAATCTGGACAACAGGTTTAAGTTCATGACAACACCTCAAAGATATCTGTAAAGCCTCTTCTTAAGAGAGGAGTGTCTTAGAAAAATTGAGAAGCAAAGTGGAGTTGGAGAGTGAAAGGGGCAAGTAAATTGAGATCATGTACCACATTTTACTTTATTCCCATTGAACTTTCAATCAAAAGTAAGACTTTCCATATATAGTCCATAAAATATTTTAAGTAATGTCTATCTAATATAAAGTACTTCAAAGATCACAAGCTACATAACTTTTCGCTACAGTTTGCACATCTTTACAAGCGTGTGCATCTTACCATCACTGTCCAGGCAGAAGCCACAATAAGGCTGTGATTGTCTGCACACACTGAAGACTTTCAGTCATGCTAGTGTTATTTTAATCTCTTAAGAGTTCTTTGCAATGTTGCTACAACAAGGATAGAGTTTAACCGCTGAGCTAAATGCATTCAAGATTACTTAAGCATTGCAACAAAAGACTAATGTGCACATAAAAAGGTGTAACGTAAGGTAGGTCATAAATTTGACATTAGTAAAATCACAGCAGGGCTGACATAAAATCCACCTTTTCTTGCATAGCAAAAACCAAGTGCTTTATGGGACCAAAGAGAAGTAGTCTTAATCTTTGTTGTAGACAAGTACAAAAGGATAGACTTGCTTGCCAAACAATGCAATGGAAGTCAAAGAAATGGGAAACAGTGCAACTAATTCATACACTGTGGATAAGGCCTGTATCATTTAACATCATATTTTTACATTTCAATGATTCAAAAATGATACATACCTAAGATTCCCCAAAAGTCAATATGCAAATTCATATATAAATGGGTGGTATAAAAAAAGATCTTTTCAATTTTAGTCATCGTGATACAATATTATCAATGATAAGAGTTTCATGCTTTCAATACATCAGCATCACACTCCACACTAAAATGTCCAATTACCCCCATTGCTGTCTCAGGTCATTCCCTCATATCACCTTCCTGCCACCCACCTCAAGTTTTCTCTTTCCCTCCCCCCTACTCACTATTGGTAAGTTCATTTTTTCTGAGGATCAGTTGTCAGACTCTGTTGTTTAGGGTGATTTGTTATTCCCTTACTATGCTCTTTCATATCCGATATATAAGAGAGTTCCTTCTCTATATGCTCCTTTCCTTCTGACTGACTTCTCTCAGGATGGTACTTTCCAGAAATATCTGGAACTTTGACATGAGGTAAAGTATTACTTCAAGAGGAATCTTTATATTCTTCTCTTAATCCTCACTATTCACCAGATTGTCTTCTCTTTTAATAGTTGTGGAAATTTTTTTCTCAGATGGAGACCTCATTATTAGAATGCATTTCTCATAGATTTTTTTTAGGCTTAGATACATATATCCAAGGTACGCAGAAGAGAAAAAGTTTAGAGTATTATTTCCATTCTTTTCTAATATCTAACAATAAACTCTATTCAATCAAATGAGGAGGTAATTCAACTGAGATGACTCTAATACTGTGGCTATCTCAGACAGCAATAAGCATATTCTTTCCCTTCTTTTCCTCCATTCCTATATCTCTTCTCTCTTCGCTGAGTCAAAACTCTTTCCTGAACAACTGTGTTTGCTCCTTTTGTGCTCTTGGACCCATTTGGCATCAGAAGACAAGTTGTGCCCCAGCGTGTCACTTGTTGCTTGTCACTTGTCTTGCCGTTGTTCATCGATTTGCTCTAACGGGCACCAGTAACATCTCCATATGTCCTGTCTCATGCTAGTGTAGCCACATAGGGGCGGGGGCTCAGTACTCACTCCTGACTTTGTACTTAGGGATTGTTCTGGTGGTGCTGAGGGAACATATGTGGTGCAAGGGATCAAACTGGAGTCGACCACATGCAAGGCAAGTATTCAGTGTACAATCTCGTTGGCTCCCAGGAAAAATTCATCCAGCAAATCAACACCAAGTACTGCACAGAATGAATGAGAAGTAAAACCAGGAGAATGGAGCCAGGGCAGATCAAAGCCAGAGTCTCTTCAGCTAGGAAGGCAGTCACTGGGACTGTAAGCACTCCTTGTTTCAGGATAATAACTATTCTTGCCAAACAAGCTTATAGGGAGGAATTACTGTATGTAAATTTCCTTCAAAATATCTTTTAGCCTCTAAGCAAAGTAAAATTAAAGAATGTAACATCTGTAGGTGGTTGTGTGAAAAGAAAAATTGTGCCGGACAGAATATGTAATAGCTAAATAAACTTATTTATCATGAACGAGTCACCTGGAAGAGTCAGAGAGAACTGATAACCTTTCTTATTTTGTGGGGGAGGTTGCTATTTGGGTCATACTTGGTGATGCTCATGGATTACTCCTGGCTCTGCACTAAGGAATTACTTCTGGTAATGCTTGGGGAACTATATGGTATGCCCTGGGTAAAATTGGTTTGACCCAGTGTAAGGCAAATGCCCTACATGCTGTACTGTTGCTCTGGCCCCCAAATCAACTTTCAATGGTCACTGGCTCACTGATAATCATAATCTACACAGTGTGTAAGCTACCAGATGGGGAAGCTATTCTCCTCATGACTTGTTATCCATAACTCTCTCAATAGTCATTATTTTTGCTTTTCAAATATTTCTAGAACTTCTTGGTCAAAGATGGTAGTTACTATTATATGTATATTAAATATATTAAGATATACATATATGTGGATATAAATTTTAAACAATAAAACTAAATAGAATTTATAATTCAGTCCTTCAACCACATTAGTCCCACATGAAGAACTCAATAGCCACACGTAGCCTCTATTGGATAGTACAGAGAAAATTTTGCACTGGTGTACAGCTTTTATTGGACTGTTGGAGTATTTCTTCCTAGAATATTCATCCCTGTTCCTGCCCTTACTCGTATCTTTCACATAATTTATTTCTCATCTTCATAATTTTCCTTGGTTATTTCCCTCCTCCAATATAATTTTCCCACTACTCTTAGTACTAATTCTATTTAAACATTTACTCATTGGACCATGACTATGTGTTTGTACTAATAACCTCTGATGTGGTTCTGAAAGGTCCTTTAAAATAATAATTTTTTCTTACTCCTCTCTTCCTTTTCAGTTACAGAACCTGACATGTGGCTAGTGCTCAAAATATGTTAAACACAGAAATGAATAAGCAGTTGACTTTGTGTAAAAAACAAACACATGCAATAAGAGCTTTGGGGTGTTATTCACGCACACCAAGTAGCTGGGGCTTTAACAAATGCTACCAAATACATATGGAAAATTGAAAGAAATAAAGAAAATACCATTGAATTAATTGGGACAGATACTGCCAAAGTGACATTACTGTAAAAGACTCTTTTGATTTCAATATGCACCCTTTTATTTAGTCTGTCTCCGTTTACCCACAACCTGAGGGATCTTACCTCTAGATTCCAAAGAAATTATAGTCAAAGGACTCTCATGTATTCTATAAAAGAATCGACAGATACAAAACAAATATATGTTCCCAATTATGTATGTTCACTTTATTCATATAAGCTGCTTACCACTAACATGGCAACAAATTCAATGTCAATAATGAATGGTACAATTTCCCTTAGATCAAACAAGAGTTATTTCAAAATATTTTTCATCTACACCAGAAATAAAACAATTTTTATTTGTAGATAAATAGCCATTTATGGAATTTAAGGAGATATCTAGGCCCTCTTCTGGGGATCAGTAACTTTGTACATCAATGCCATAGACTTTTACAGTTTTACAACCAGAAAGTCTTATAATCAGTATTTAAACAATAAAAGAAAATTAATTTTTAAAAATAAAATAAGACCTTTTTGTGTAGTGAAAAAATTCAATTTAATGTCAGTGCATGGAAATAAGTATTTCTTTTAGTAATCTAATATATAATGATCCCTTTATGCCACTTGGCCCCCAACCAAAAGAGATACAGCATGCCCTACTCATATGAAGCATAGGCCTCTTTGTCATCTTAATATCACTGCAATGACAACACATGTGTGGTTATCTGGATATAGAATGTCCTGGGATGAGAAAGTCTCAGCTTCCTCCTATTATTTCTAGACTCTGAGGGGTGCTTGCAACAGAATGTCAAATTCTGAAACTCTAGCTGAGTTGGATAAAATTCCCTAAGACTGGATGATCTCCAAATTGCATGCAATACACTCTTAGGAATATTTTCCCTCTGTATTTACATAAAATTCTGATAGCTTTGGAAAAATATTAATGCTAAAATAGTTTTACAAGAAGCATCTTAGTTATTGGCCATAATCGTCCTATGTTCATCAGATGGATCATATCCTCATCTCTCTGCCTTTCTCCTCTACTCTCTCTCTCCTCTCTCTCTCTCTCTCCACACACACTCTCTGTGATGTTTTGGTCACTTTGGCAGGGCACAATGCAGTAACTGTGTCTATCAATATCTAAACATTGACACTATTGAAATTGTTTTATTACCTAAACTGTAATAATTATACAGGTAAAAATGAGACTGTGGGTGTGAAGGGTATTCAGGGCTAGAAATATAAAGAAGACAAGTCAACTCAATGAATGCATTATGTCATTGGTAGCAATTAGCATAGAATTTGCTGAATATTTGTCTAACACTATAGATGGGTCATATTATAGCCTCTGAAGGTGACTTGCTTAGCCACAACTTCTCCTACTTGATCCCTGTCAACAGCTTAGCTCTAAATTTTTATATTTCTGTGTACTCACTTTCTCAGTATTCTCAAGGTAAAGCTGATTAAGCAGCAGAGAGCAAATATAAAATATTCTTCAGTTTCCTACATAACAAGGTCATAAAATTCAAAAAAATAAAATCATCGTTAAGTCACAAGGAATATGCAATGACGTTCATTTATTCTTCATCGGCCTTTCCCAATTCAAAGGGAGTTATCATTGTTGCTGAATGAAAGCTTCTGCTTTTAAAAAATATATGGTTCATGGGACTGAGCGATAGCCCAGCGGGGCAGGGCGTTTGCCTTGCGCGCAGCCGGCCCATGCTGGCCCTGGGTTCGATCCTCAGCATCCCATATGGTCCCCGAGCACCGCCAGGAGTAATTCCTGAGTGCAGAGCCAGGAGTAACCCCTGAGCATTGCAGGGTGTGACCCAAAAAGCAAAAAAAAAAAAAAAGTTCAATTAGTTTTCTCTTGAAATTTATGTAGACAAATTAAGAAAAATGGATCTGAAAATCTCTACAATCTGTTTCACCAAATACCTTTAAGGAAAACTTTCAGGAGTGTTTCAAAATGCCTAAACAAGTACTATTTCCCTCCCTGCTAATAATAGAGCTATATCTTATTACCATTCCCTAAAAGAGCCAAATTGAAAAAAAAAATTACATTTAAATGATGTTAAAGTTTCCAAAGAAAACCACAAAACAAACTCCAAGTTAAGGCGATAATGTATCACTGTTGTACCTTGGCACAGAAGCAAGCATTTTGCAGTGACCATCTGGGATATGTAATATCGAATAAGGGTAAGGACTCTAATTCATAGAGAAGTCAAGAGGCAACACTATCTTTTTCTGCCAACAGTGATATATTGCAGTGTCAAGATCCAGCCTGCCTCAACTCAGGAAACCAGCATTTCAGCTTTAAAAGGCATGTGAAGACACCAAGAATTTTCTTCTTTGCTGAACCCCAAATTTCTAAACAAAGTATGCACAGCAAATATTTATTAATTGAATTAATATTGAATGTAAAGGCCTTTTCTATATCAAAAAATTTTATTCTTTGGCCCTGTGCTAGGCTGAGGGGGCATCATGGGGTGGGGGGCAGGTCTTGCTCCTTGGCCTTCCCTCCCCCAAGACTCTCAGAAGCCAGAAAACCTTGTGCAACACAACCACAGTCATCCTCAAGGTCCAGACTCCACAGCTGGACACAGCCCAACCCCCATGGATATCTCAAAACTTGGTATACCACAAACGTGTGGGGAGTCAGAGGTTGGGCAAGACAGAGAAGGGAAAAGTGTGCTAATAATCATCAAAAATGATAATACTAGCCAAGAACTGAGCACAGAATATAGGCAAAAAGATACATATGATAACCTCTAAATGTATGTATTGCAATCCACTGTTGGAGGACAGATTTAGCTAATCTGGGAGCTTTGTTGTTTGCCCACACCCAGCTTAATCTTATTTAAGTCAAGGTTCATTCTAATGAGACTTCTCTTCTATGTAAACACTGCTAGAGGGTGTGGCAGTTACAGAAGTAACTTCATTGAATAACTTCTGACTTATACATCTACTAAGACTTCTATGTTTTTTAGATTGGGCATAGCTCCTCTTTATACCCACTGCACCCAGCGTGGGACAGTTAGAATTTACCAGGAGACTACCACCCTGGCTACGTTGAGACTATAGGAAGACTATAGGAAGGATCATACTAGTTTGCTCTAAGCAGGCAAGAGTGACCCTTTTCAGTACACGAGAACAAGATACTCAGAATCACCCTGGTGCAGATATATAAGAAGGACCTTGTGGGTAACATCTAGATTACATGAAGCTCATGAAGTTAAGATGTATTACTTTAT
>JAJIBD010028322.1:0-66184 GCA_021461705.1 Cryptotis parvus
GAAAGTACAATGGGAAGGAAATTTGCCTTGCATCCAGCTCACCCAGGTTTGATCCCCAGCATCCCTTGTAGTCCTCCAGCAATGCCAGAGTGACTCCTGAGTGCAGAGCCAGGAGTAACCCCTGAGCATCACTGAGTGTGATCCAAAAAGAAAAAGAAAATTTAATTAATAACTGTGTTGTGTATTTTCTCATCTTTAAAAATCAATTACTGTGTGAGAAGTTTATATTGTTTTTTTATAGCGATTCTACCTGTCATCTAGGCTAAAACAAGCATTCAGCATGTCTTTATAATTTTAGATACTCAATTTTTAATAATTTATTTTATGCTTTTCCTCTCCCTACTATATAGTGAACTGTTAGAAAGAGAAAAAATTATTTTGTTCACTACCCCAAGTATTATTTTGATGGTTTTATATGGCATGGACTCTATAAATGTTTACTGAAGGAGTGAATGTACCTTATATTCACTCAAAATGTAATATTTCTTTATATTTAAGATAGTATATACTTTAGTTTTCTAATATAGATTAACTGAATCAATGGATTAACATTATAATGATTAAAGCCATAAATTTCACCATATGGGTTTTTCAGAAAATCTGTGGTTGGGTTTAATTCATCAAAATACTAAATAAGAAATGGACTGATGTATTTTTTCCTGGAAATGATTTTTCACCTGTAATCATGTGTTCCTATCTTATATACAGTAAGTCAGTTGCTGTAATTGAGTGCTGAATCCATAACATTCTCATTTTGGGGCTAGAGTGATAGTACAGTAGGTACAACTTTTGCTCTGCATGTGGTTAACCTGAGTTCAATATCTGGCATACCATATTGTATGCTGAGCACCTCCAGGAGAAATTCACGAGTGCAGAGCCAGGAGTGATTCCTAAGCATAGCAAGTTATGACCAGTAAAGCCAAAAAATTCTCATTTTAATGAATCAATTTTATATATTATAACACATATACTTATATTTCTACTTATGCTTTTTACTAGTCTATTTAGTCAAGATATATTCACTATTCCCAAAAGTATATATAATAATAGAACAATTTAAACTATAAAGTTTTTTTGGGCACAGAATTGAAATAGTTTAAACAGTGAATTAGTATAGACAAAAAAGTAACTGAAACTATTTTAATGTTTTGCTCAAACATTTTCTTATATATTTATGTATACTTTTGATTACCTTAGGTCAAAGATTGTATATCTTAGATCACCTTTAGTGCAGTCTTTATAAATTGAGTTGATTTTTTGGTAAGGATAGAAAAATCTCAGATCTACTAATAGTAGTTACTGCTGATAGAATTTTGGATTGTTATTACCTTTCTTCTTCTTTTTTAAATTGATGATTTAACAGAATACAGTATCACTTATCTAATCAGGTAAACAGTAGTTATTTCTCTTTTTAAAATGAAGTGAAAATTAAAATTTATTGAAGTCAAAGGTAAACTTTAAAAGTGGATATGTCTTTATACTTATTGATATTTAAGAATTATTAAAAGGTTTATTTATTAAAGTTAAACTGGAAACAATATAAAGCCGATTTCTAAAATTTTCCCTACAGTTATGTTCACATCAAAATTGATTTATCTAAGGCATCCTAGTTTCTAAAGAAATGAAATCCATTACCTTCTAGGATAGAAGAATGTAAAAAGGAATTATCGGTTATGAATAAGAACTTACTTGTTTTGGCAGAGTTTGGCTCTTTAATTTCTTCTGCTCACAACTAGCCTTCCCTCCACCATCTGTAAGCTTCTAGCCAACTAATTTTAAATGAACTAAATGACTTCCTTCCCCTTAATTGCTGCCGAGTGTTCTTTCCTTCTAAATTGTTGCTCAATTCTACTTTATTGACTTAATAACACTCATTTTCTAAAACTACCATTTAGTTTTTGATCCATCACATTCAATCCTCTTCTGAATTTCTGTAAACGTATTTATTTGTGTTAGATATCCATCTTTACCTCACTGGAGAGGATGGCCTTTTGGTCAGATCAAATCCTTGTGGAACTTCTTTTTTTGGCATGTGACTTTGTTTTATTTTGGGTTTTTTTTAAGTATTTTATTATACCACCGTGAGATATACAAATAAAAAAGATATAAAATTAAAAAGTTCATGTTTGGGTTTTGGTCATACAGTGTTTCAGCACCCGTCCCTCCACCAGTGCCCATCTCCCACCACCAAAGTCCCCGTTTCCTCCCCCTTCCCCAGCCCTGCTCCATGGCAGGTTCTTTTATTTCTTTCCCTTTCTCTCTCTTTCTCTTTTCCTTCCCTTCCAGACTATGGATTACAGAACATACATTAAAAGGTTGTCATGTGTATCCTTTTGCCTCTATTTAATGCTCAGTTCTAGGTTGGCATTAGTACCCTCGACTATTATTAGCACCCTGTTCCATTTTCTGTCTTACCTAACTCCCTGACTCCCACACGTTTGTGATAATTTCCACCTTTGACAAGACCTCCTGATATATGTTTCACTTGACCTTGGATATTGGTATCATAATGTGTACATATATATTTATGCCATGCAAATAATTGCAGTCATTCTGTTTCTGTCTCTCTCTCCTTCTGGCTAATTTCGCTCAACATAATCTTCTCCATGTCCATCCATTTATAGGCAAATTTTATAACTTCATTTTTCCTAACAGCTGCATAGTATTCCATTGTTCTAATCTAAAAAGTGACCTAAAGGGAACCGAGCAATAGTCCAGCAGGTAGGGCGTTTGCCTTCTGCGCAGCCAACCTGAGTTCACCCCCGGCATCCCATATGGTCCCCCAAGCACCGCCAGGAGTAATTCCTGAGTGCAGAGCCAGGAGTAACCCCTGAGCATCGCCAGGTCTGACCCAAAGAGCAAAAAAAAAAGTGACCCTAAATAGAGTTTATAATTATTCATATCTCAAAATCAACTTTAAAAGAAGTTAGTAGCGTTTGTTTAGAAATAGGGAGGTGTCTTGTACAAACAATATGATATAGTAAGCTGCCAATATAGGTTATTATCATTATAAATTTCTATTATCATTTTTGTTTGTCATACTTATTGTCAAGTATGACAATGTCTTGCTTTAAGACAAGTATGCTAGTCACTACTATTTATTGTTAATTCAAAACAAATTTTTTCAAATATTCCTGACTTATCTTTTTTAAAATTCACTGAAAATATTAGTGCTATCTAGAGTGTCTTATTCATTCTCATTTAGTAAGTGGGATGCTTTATGATTCTTGTTTGAGAATCTCTTTCAATTTAGAAACTTTGAACCACTTGTTTTGATTATTGTGATGACTTGGTTTCAACCCATGACTTCAAAGATTTTTTTAATTTAAATTATAATTTCATGCTATTTTTGTATTAAGAAACTTCAATGACTATTCATAATCTGCATTTTGTCTCTAGCACAAAGTTGTTCTTAAATTCTGCAACCCTAGTGTCAGTGTTGTCCTCATCATGGCTTTATGCCTTTTTGCCTGTTCTAATATCTCACTTCTCTACCATGGTCTTTCTCACGAAGGCAGTTTATCACAAAACATCTGTGATTTCCTGTAAAGAATTGGCCTAATCACATTAGTTTCCAATAAAATTAACTAAAAGATAACAACAAATTTGAATTAATGCATGGGAAAATTCACATAGTACCTATGTGGATAATAAAGTCATAAGACCAAATGAGGACATTACCTGTGCTAAGGAATGGGATAGTGATCTTTGGCTCAAGGAGAAAAAGAGTATCACATAAGGAGGAGAGAGTGACTCATATGAACAATACCAGATGTCTGTAATAAGATGATAGATATTAATTCTGCTACATAGGCATATTTCATTTATGAAAGGTTTTCTATACATATATTTCTATAGAATGTATAAATATTAATATACATATTAATCTAATTCTGGGAAATACCCCTAGTTTTCATTTTCATTTAATGGGTTGATTTACAGGAACTCAACTGATGCCAGCTAAAAAAGAATCACAACCATACAAAAAAGTTTTTTGGAGGCTATTTCTGCACATTTGGGATTACCTATACAGAACATTTTAGGAAGTGCTATCTTTCATCATTGCTTTTACATTTCCCATTAAATCTATCCTAGGTATGCCATCCCACAAGATAAAATATAACCTTTACATGAGACTAATTGTGGACCTGTGGCCTTGAGTGGGCTTCTCTTGCTCTGAAGATGCTTACTATCATTTCAAGACATTGCTGTATATCATATGAAAAATCTCATTTCCTTTCTTTTCACTACTTGTATTCTTTTTTTCTATGGCAACCCACAAAAAAAAACCAATGTCTATTTAAGGTACCAGAATATAAACTACTGCATTTGCCATACTTTTTACAATATAGATGGTCAATGTATCACTAATATTTCCAGTCCAGAAATAGAAATATTTTGGTGAACATCCAGAGTTACTTCATGGTTGAGGAAATTCAGTTTCCTTGAAAGTATTATGGTCATTGAATTATTTGGTATCATGATTAGTCAAACTTTAATTTTGCTTTAAGACAATGAAATATTTCATGTTTTTCTTAAATTGATCACTTGATCACTTGAATCCCATTATTCATTGATTTGCTCGAGTTGGCGCCAGTTCCATTGGACCCTATCACGTGCCAATGTAGCCCAACAGCATCTGTTTGATTCAGGAATATGAAGAGCCTCAAACCGTTCCTTCAGGGTCTTGACAAGGAAGTCTGACCATCTTGTAGGTGGCGGCCACGTGATCTTTGACATCCCGTGGGATCCAATCTGCAACAGCTCTAGTCCAGCGGTAGTCTTCAAATCACATTACATGTCCAGCCCATCTGATTTTCCATGCCTTTGCAAAGGAGACAGCATCCCTGATTCTGGAACAGCGACAGAGGTCGGAACTCCAGATTCCTTCTCTCGCTTGAGTGAGGTGTGATATTCTAAGCATAGCTCTTTCGATTCCTCTCTGGGAGACCCGAACCGCATCCTCATTCTGCTTTCGTAGGGCCCAGGTCTCTGAGGCGTATGTTAATGCAGGGAGAACAGTGGAGTCAAAGAGATGTGCCCAGAGATGAAGGTTCTTTGTCCTTTTAGCTATTTTTTCGATGCCTTTGAAGGCATTCCATGCCTCTCTCTTACTCCTGCGCAGCTCAAGTTTTAGGTCATTCATCATAGTGACTTCTTGACCTAGGTACACATAACTCCTGCATTCAGAGATGTTTGTTCCATTGAGAGTGAATGGGGCCTCTGGAACTAGTTCATTTTTCATAAACATAGTTTTCTTTTAGATTCAGCTGTAGACCTATCTTTCCACATTCTTGGTCGAAGTCAGCCAGCATTTGTGCCGCTTGGCTAATGTTTGGTGTTATTAGAACGATGTCATCAGCCAAGCAGAGGTGGTGTAGTTGCCAACCATCTATCTTCACTCCCATTCTGTCCCATTCTAATTGTCATATGATGTTCTCAAGGGTGGCGCTGAAGAGTTTTGGTGAAATGTATCACCTTGCCGAACTCCTCTTTTGACATCAATGATCATTTCCTTGTAGAATGGTGTGATCCTGGTGGTGAATCCGTAATACAGCACATGAAGGATCTTGATGTACTGTTTCTTAAATTATTAAAATGCAAATATATGTCTTTTTTCTAGAGTTATAATTATTATAAATAGTAACTTTATTCATTGTTATAATTGTCACAAAGAACCAGGCGTAACCCTCCTCAGGACTTTACTTTTGCTAGTATTCTACTCACAATACCTTCTCCTAAATACTTACTTTAGTTATTATTCAGATATAATGTATGCAATTTTTTCAAGGCTCCTCTATTAAAGTCTATTAAAAACAGTATTTATTGTCTTTATTAATATTGCCTGGCCCTAACATTTTTAATAAAATTAATATCAAATAAGACCATCTAATTTTAATTTTGTTTGCTACTTTATCCTCATCTACAGTAAAAGTTCTGTGAGCACATAGATTCTTCTACTGAATTGTGTACTATTTCCTCTCAGGGCCTAGAATAAAGCATCAAATTTAGCATGAATATATATCAAATGATACAAAGAAGGTTTAGTACTAGTTTGTAATATATTTTTATTAATTTTTCAATTCCATTTATTCTAGGATGTTGTAAAGCCATACAAGGAAGTGCTCAGAGCTTTCTCTGGCTCTGTCCTCACAGATCACTCTTCTCTCTTGTTCAATGAATAAATGTGGTGCCAACGTTTGAATTATAGATCTGCTACATACAAGGCCTTTCTTGCTCCACAATCTATCTCACTCAACTTTTATGATTTTAAATATACTGTGTTTCTTTAAAAAGAAAAAATAAATGTTAACTCTAATTTTAGAAAATGCCTTCTGACTTTCAGATTTTCCTTTGTCCTATCTTCTGGTCTTCATATTAAATAAAAGACCACCAAATATGACAATGAGAATTAAGGTATATAGATAGTGAATATACTTAATTAAATATTAAGCCACTGATTTTGTCTGTCTAGGTGTGAAAGTTTGAGTTGAATTTGATTCATTAAAAAGGCATTTCTTGCAAAAACTTTGGAAAATCTTTTGACTTAAAAAATTCACAGTCAGGTTGGTATGAGTTTGCTCTATGACTTACTGTAAAGTTTCTTTTTATTCTGGAAAAAATCTATTTTCTTAGAGCATACTTAAATTTTAAGTGTCCATAAGAAAATTAAGTTCTGAAAGTGATTAAACATTTGTGTTTGAAACACAATTGGTCATATGGCCTATGTAATTAATTGAAGCTCTCTGTTCTGTAGAAAATTCCATACACTCAAATGTTGTTCATCAATAGTTTATAAATATGAAAGTTATCTCAAACAATATGTGTTCAGGAGACCACTAGAAAAAAAATTTAAAAGTGAACAAGGAAGGGAGTAAATGCTCACTACCTCTTCAAATCTGCTCGTAGTGAGACAACCTAAAAATAAATATATATGCGCAAGTTTGACCACTATTATTATGAAAAATCATAAGATTGAAAAATTAGTTGGCATGAGATTTTAAATTCTCATATTTAGAAAAAATGTAGGACATTCACTAAATTCTAACTAATGCCAGATAAAATTGGAGGTTAGACGATTTCACATGGAAACTATATAGATAGATAGATAGAGAGAGAGAGAGAGAGATAATTGAAATGCATATGAAACTACAGAAGATTATGAATAGTTGCAGCAGTCCTAAGGAAAAAAGAATAATGGAGATGTAATGCTCCCTGATGTCATACTATACTAAGATAATAAGTAGTCTGGTATTAAATAAACACAGATATAGATAAAATACATAGGCTTGAGGTCAGAGAATTAAATTCTCACTTTCAAAGGCAAATTTACTGCCTTTGACACTTTCAAAGACAACTAACTTTTGTTGAATTTACCCTGTTAAATTTTCATATAAAGACAATAAAATCATAGTATTTTTTATTTGGAGCACAATATACATGATGTAGAAATAAGGAACACTTTAGTATACATATTTATCAAAGTTGTCAATCATTTGAAGTCCTATATTTCATATTAATAAGTTATAATAGTTAAGGATGCAGCATTATTATATTATTACAATGATATAGTGATAAGTTTAAAAGAAATGCAAAGTTTATTTATCTTGCCTATATTACTTTATTATATATAAAAACACTGCTTATATATATTGTGATTTTTCAAAATGATAGTCATAAAATCTGTGTTTTCACTCTTCCAAAAGTCCTTAAATTTTATTAGTTTTCTAAAATATGTAATTTTATTGATTATGGGAGGTTGCTGTAATACACTGTGATCTTTTTGTGTGTGTGAAGCAAATGAGTTTTATTGAAACAAATTTAAAAAGATGCGAGGGAAGAGAAAGTAGCATGTGTTCAAGAGAAAGCATGGATTTTTTCAGAGTGGAAACAGCCAAGGTAAGAAGAATCAAGTAAGTGTGTTAAATGTTCAAAGTAGAACAAGTGCTTGATGAGCAAGTTTTCACTATAATCTTACATTCTTCCTTTTGTTTGTATTAAGTTTATATTATATAAATTGCAGAGCCAGATGACTAATTATTGAGTTTAGATCATATTTATATATATACATATATATATATTTAAATTGTGGTAGTACTACAAAAATAACTCTGACCTCAATAAATTTTGTAACTTTACACACAGTATCGTTAACTACAAGCACACGGTTGTACAACAGAATTATTTTATATTACTGAAACTTTATATCGCATGCAAAGAAAGCACATAGCCCCTCCACTCTCTCTTATTGAGCAAATTCTGTGTCCATAGAAAAAATACAAGCTCTGAAAACAGAAATTGTAGTATTAGTCAAGTAATATAAAATATTCTTTTTTTCATTTTTTTGAGGGAACTATTTGGGCAACACCAGGCAGTACTTAAAGCTTATTCCAGTCTCTACATTTTAGGGATTCCCTAAAAGGGTTCATGGGATGCTGGAGATTGAATCAGTGTTGTCTATGTGCAAGGCTAGCACCTTATCCACTGCATTTTCTCTCTGGCCCTAGTTATGGTAATTTTTCTGTCTAAGTCCTTTTTGAGAATTTCAACCATTTTTCCACCATACAAAGAAAATTTTGAGCTGCTATACACCTAGTATTCTTGGATACAGTGGCTGCAAATAATTGATACTCAAGTCTACTGTACAGCAGGGGAGACTTGTCCTAGTAAGAATGGACAAGTTAAAATATCACCAAGCCTTTATTTCAAATATTTAACTCTGTTCATGAATAGTCTTTATGTTATAGAAGTAGTTGGTTAATTTCCAGAGTTGAGAGATTCTGCCAGATCCAAGCAAGGCAGAGTTGTGCCAGAACACACCCCCAAACCTGGGGATTGGGAGTATGGGATGCTGAGTTCAGCACCCATGGGACGCTGAGTTCAGCACCCAGCAGCCAAAAAAAAAAACCCCACACTCCACAATCACTGAAATGCTCCCTGGCTGGATTCCATTGCTAGGAATCAAACTCTACAACACTGGTAAATCAGAAGTAATAAAACTGCATTGGATGGATATAATGTAGAGAGCTATAAACCTAAATAAAATAAAAACATGGAAGGCTTCTTCCTTCTCCTTCTCCCTCCTCCTCCTTTTTCTTCTTCTTCCTCTTCTTCTTCTTCTTCTTCTTTTCTTCTTTCTTCTTCCTGCTCTTCTTCTTCTTCTTCTTCTTCTTCCTCTTCTTCTTCTTCTTCTTCTTCCTCTTCTTCCTCTTCTTCTTCTTCTTCTTCTTCCTCTTCTTCTTCCTCTTCTTCTTCTTCTTCTTCATCTTCTTCATCTTCTTCTTCTTCTTTCTTCTTCTTCTTCTTCTTCTTCTTCTTCTTCTTCTTCTTCTTCTTCTTCTTCTTCTACATCTTCTTCTTCATATCCTCCTCGTCCCCTCCTCCTCCTTTTTCTCCTGCTTCTTCTCCTTCTTATGTTTCTACTTCTGCTTCTGCTGCTTCTTCAAATTCCTCATCTTCCTCTTCCTCCTCCTCCTCCTTCTTCTTCTGCTTCCTCTTCTCCTTCGTATGCTTCTACTTCTGCTTCTGCTTCTTCTTCTGCTTCCTTATCTTCCTCTTCTTCCTCCTCTTCTTCCTCTTCTTTATTCCTTTTCTTCTTCCTCTTCATCTTCTCTTTATTCCTCTTCTTCCTCTTCATCCTCTTCTCTCTCTCTCCTTCTTTTGGAGCCCCCTCAATTTTAAGTTGTATTCCATACTATTAAATGCTTGCTTTAATTATCATATGTAGTAAGGAAATATTAAAATATATATAAATACTTGAATTTTCATGTAGTCCATTCAAATACCAGAGGTATCAACAATGTATAATTGTTTGAATATTTCACTTCTCCAGTAATAAGGAAGGGTGCTAATTTTAAATAATTCTCTCAGCATGAGAAACAACATACTAAGTGTCCTCAAATACAAAGTATTACCCTATGGAAGATAGTGTTAGGAAAATGAAATGAAGCCATATTTTGTGCTAAGATTTATAGCTACAAAGGGAATATCTAAAACAAAGAAGCAATGGAAGAGCATAGAGAATTGAGGATACTCATACCTTTTAACACTTGGGCTTAGTGCCAGAAAATCCAGTTGTATTTGTTGCAGCTGTGCCCCCACATATCATCTGGATTCTTTCACACTAAATTTTGCCCAGTCATTTTAGAAAAGCTCCCAATATTTAACCAGGGAGACAATATCCAATTTATCAATTACATATTCTAATTACTTTCACTCTTAATAAATGGTACAGAAAATGACAAGGGGCTATGAATATATAAGCACTAGATGCTGTCATAATTTGTTATGATTTAATTGTGCAGAGTTGTGAATGTATTAAGAAATAAAAATTGAATTTGAGCGCAAATTAGAGCATTTTATATAAATGTTTACTGCATAATCTTTAAATATTTTACTGAAGGGAATTTCAATAGTTCCTAAGAAACTAAAGTAATAACATATCTTCAGAAATTATGCTGCTTCAAAATAGGTAATGGTCAAAACAGAATATGGATCTAAGTTATAGTAAATCAGTGGGGTGTTTACCTTGTATGTAGCCAACCCAGTTCAATACTTAACTCCATATGATCCCCTGAAAACCGCCAGGAGTAATTTCTGAGCTTAGAACCAGCAGTAACCCTTGAGCAAAGCTGTGTGTGGCCACAAAACCAACAAAAACCAGATATGAAGAGAAAGTCTGAAGAAAACTAAGGCAAAATAAATTTTCTCCTTAAATTGCTGATATCACATAAAAATGATCTTTTTCATAATCTAGAAGAATAAAAACAATTTAAATGTAGAATAAAATTTGGTTAGCTATAATTGACTTCAGTGTAATGATATTAACTAAACAAAAATATTACTAAAATGGCCAGCGAGAAGTGAAGATTATTCAAGAAACATTTAATTAACATCTATCATGTGCAAGAAGAGGAAACTGTGCAAATTTTCTCATTATGGTATTTGGCAAGAGAGCATACAGAATTTGACAATAGATTACATGAAGCTTTGTTAATCCCTTGTTCATTTGAGAACACTTAATAGATAAAATAATCATATGCCAAATTCACTAATTATTAACTTCTTTACTTCTTTACCTTCTTTACTTCTACCTTAGATTCTTTTGCCTCACTTGTTTATTAATTAAGATAGTCATAAACTATTTGATGAACAAGTACTGTGAGTCCAAGTATTTAGAAAAAACACAAATGTACTGAATACAAAAGAGCTGAATTTATTGGCCTAGAACACTTGAGATAACCTTCACTATAATTACCAAATTAGATCTTCAATTTCATCTTTGATGAAATGACTTGGGGCTGCGTCTCTGTGTCTCTGCGGTACTCAGTATCTGTGCTCAGGAATCACTCTTGACAGAACTCAGGGGACCACCACAATTCCAGGGCTTAAATTGGGATTTGTCTTATGCCAAAAAGTGGCTTACCCCAATACCTCTCAAGCCCCACAAACGATATAAAACTTAAAAGCTGTACGAAAAACACCGAAGTACTCTTGGTTTATAAATCTTGATTAAAAAAAAAAAGTAAAACATGACAAGCTGACTATTTAAAGAGGTAATAAAAAGCAACCTAGGTGATGAGTGTCCCCTTTCCCCACATCCACGCCAGCACTTGTTGTTCTTGCTCTTTTGAATATGTGCCAGTCTCTGTGGTGTAAAGTGGTATCTCATTGTTGTTGTGATTTGCATCTCTCTGATGATTAGTGATGATGAGCATTTTTTCATATGTTTTTTGGCCATTCGAATTTCTTCCTTGCTGAAGTTTCTGTTCATTTCTTCTCCCCATTTTTTTTGATGGGGTTGTTTGTTTTCTTCTTGTAAAGTTCTACCAGTGCCTGATATATCCTGGATATTAACCCCTTATCAGATGGGTATTGGGTGAATATTCTTTCCCATTCTGTGGACTGCTTTTGTATCTTAGTCACTGTTTCTTTTGAGGTGCAAATGTAGTCCCATATGTTTATCTTTTCTTCTAGTTGCTTTGTTAGTGATGTTTCACCTTTGAAGATGCCTTTAGCTTCAATGTAGTGGAGGGTTTTTCCTATATTTTCTTCAATGTACTTTATGGATTCAAGTCTGATATTGAGATCTTTAATCCATTTTGATCTGATTTTTTGTGCATAGTGTTAGACACAGGTCCAAATTCATTTTTTTACATGTTGCTGCCCAGTTTTCCCAACACCACTTGTGAAGAGGCTTTCCTTACTCCATTTTAGACTCATTGCACCTTTATCAAAGATTAAATGATCATGTGTTTGAGGTTGGGTGTCAGGATACTCAATTCTATTGTTGGTGGGAATGCCGGCTGGTATAGCCTTTCTGGAAAACAATATGGACTTTCCTCCAAAGACTAGAAATTGAACTCCCATTTGACCCAGCCATACCACTCCTGGGAATCTACTCTGGGAAGCCAAAAATACGCAGCAGAAACACCATCCCTACTTTTATGTTTATAGCAGCATTATTCACAATAGCCAGAATCTGGAAGCAACCAGAGTGCCCAAAAATCGATGACTGGATAAAGAAGCTTTGGTACATCTACACAATGGAATAATATGCAGCTGTTAGGAAAAATGAAGTCATAAAATTTGCCTATAAATGGATGGACATGGAGAAGATTATGTTGAGCGAAATTAGCCAGAAGGGAGAGAGACAGATACAGAATGACTGCATTTATTTGCATGGCATAAATATATATGTACATATTATGATACCAATATCCAAGGTCAAGTGAAACATATATCAGGAGGTCTTGTCAAAGGTGGAAATTATCACAAACGTGTGGGTGTCAGAATTTAGGTAAGACAGAAAAATGGAACAGGGTGCTAATAATAGTCAAGGGAACTAATGCCAACCTAGAACTGAGCATTAAATAGAGGCAAAAGGATGCACATGACAACCTTTTTAATGTATGTTCTGTAATCCATAGTCTGGAAGGGAAGGAAAAGAGAAAGAGAGAGAAAGGGAAAGAAATAAAGAACCTGCCATGGAGGTGGGCTGGGGAAGGGGGAGGGAACCGGGGACGTTGGTGGTGGGAGATGGGCACTGGTGGAGGGACGTGTGCTGAAACACTGTATGACCAAAACCCAAACATGAACTTTTTAATTGTATATCTTTTTATTTGTATATCTCACGGTGGTATAATAAAATACTTTTAAAAAAAGCAACCTAGGCAGTTCAGACTGAGATCAGGATAGCAATGTTCTATATAAATGACTTCAAAAATTGTCTTGTAATAAAAACACCCAGAAGAATGAGAACCAGCTCCCCTTCAAGTTTTTACCCTTCTGCCTACAGGGCAGTTGTCCCTTCCCCATTCAAAGTACTCACTCTTCCCCCATGTATATGTAAAAATAAACTCTTCCTTTTGATTTTGATAATAGTAAATTATTTTATCAACTCCTGAACAACATGGTAAGATATAGCTATCACATACATTATAATAATTAAATGTAATTATTAGTTTTTAATTTGTATCCCCATGATTAATAACATTATTAATAATAAAACTTCCTGTGTACAGTGTTTCAACATCACAGCCCCACCATAATGTCAGCTTTTCTCTACTATAGACTTAGGGACCCTTCCCAACTCCTTTCAACCTTCTATTCTTGGTAAGCTCAGTTCTATAGATCAGGTCTACCATAAGTTTGACAATTTACTATTTCCATACAATATTTCAAAGATAAATGATATTTGGCAGATGTGACTTCTTTCAATAAGTATATAGTAGCTTAATATCAGTGGTAAAGTCAACTTGTTAGAAATGACAATTTTGTTGAATCAATTTCTTCTTTCCTTGAACAAATTGAAACCTGCTCAAGTACAGGTTTCTGAAATTCAACATAAAAAGTGCCCTCAGCTTTGTATTAAGTCTATCCATCCGTCCATCCATCCATCCATCCATCCATCCATCCATCCATCCATCCATCCATCCATCCATCCATCCATCCATCCATCTATCCACCCACCCATCCATCCATCCATCCATCCATCTATCCACCCATCCATCCATCCATCCATACATCCATCCCATCCATCCATCCCATCCATCCATCCATCCATCCATCCCATCCATCCATCCATCTATCCATCCAGCATCCATCCACCCACCCGCCCACCCATCCACCCACTTACCCACCCACCCATACATCCAATCTATCCATTTATCTATCTATCTATCTATCTATCTATCTATCTATCTATCTATCTATCTATCTATCTATCTATCTATCTATCTATCTATCTATCTATCTATCTATCTATCTATCTATCTATCTATCTATCTATCTGTCTATTTGTTTTGCTTTTAGGGTCACACCTGGCAATGCTCAGGGACTACTCCTGGCTCTGCCCTCAGAAATTACTCCTGGTGGTGCTCGGGTACCATATGATATGACTGCTATCAAACTAGGGTCTGGCTGTATGAAAGTA
The DNA here is from genome assembly GCA_021461705.1 of Cryptotis parvus. Lineage (NCBI taxonomy): Eukaryota > Metazoa > Chordata > Mammalia > Eulipotyphla > Soricidae > Cryptotis > Cryptotis parvus. The sequence goes on from JAJIBD010028322.1 coordinate 14,435, forward strand.
AATCGCTACTAGCTGGGCTGTCACTCCAGCCCAGCTTTGTATTAAGTTTAACACCTAGATTTGTATTAAGTTTAACAACATGTGCTTTCCTTTATTTTGAATACTTAGTCATTTAATTTTTATAATTGTCTCCAAAGTTTATTTCATTAATTGTCCAAGTTATTCATTATGTCAAAAATTGCTTTAAAAATTGGGGGTAATTTTTTTCCAAAAAATAGGATTGAATGGTACTTGTTTAATTCCTCCTAAAAACAAATGGTAAAGTTATTCTAAGGGTGTATGCCAATTTTCCAAAATTTATAAGTCAGAAAACTCAATGGGTATTTAGTTTATAAGTATGTGATTATCCCTATGTCATTCTGTTATTGAAAGTAATAAGATATCTTTATCCCCAGGATCAGGTCACATGTTAAATAGCTTTGAAGCATTATCAATTATCTGGGGATTCTTTCCAATTTAATCCATGAAAAAACAAATAGACTTATAGCTTTCAGATATTAGACACAAATATAAAATCACACATAATACTGAGGAAAGATTAAAAAATATAAATACTTCAGATCAGCATTCCTTTCTAACTATATACTACGTCACCATGCTTGAATCCCACACAGAAACAGCTTTTTATTTTGAAACTTTGAACCAGCAGACAATAACTGCTCTCTGTTGGTGTTATCTAGCTTCCATTTATTACTTAGGAATGATTGTGACTGCTTAGGAAGATAAGACAGACTGAGAAAAGGGTAGGCTTTATGTAAAGAATCACTAACATTAAGGGAGTAGATAAATGAATAAAGAGAGTACAGACAACATAAAGAGATTTTTAATAAGCTGAGAGTGTCAAATGATTCTCAATAGAATTTTATACAAAAATTGAAATGGGAATGCCAGAGGATTTTTGTTTTGGACATCAATATTGAGGATTGGGAAGCATTTGAATATGTTTTATAAAGTAAAAAAATCTTGTTAAATATTATAAGAAATGTGGCTTAATAATTATGGTGGAAATAATAGTGTCAAGTATATGCTTTCTTAATGATATTTTTTGTTCTGTCTTATTTTGGACAGGGCGATTGGAAAAATATTAAATAGGGATATTTATTATATTTATTTATTACAGAGAGAAAGCTTATTTATAGGAAACCTTATATGGTGTTATACATTATTTATACATTACAGAGTTAAAGCTGAAAATTGTTAAGAAATGTTTGTGATCAGTGTGGCAAGAGTCCCAAGGGGAGAAGGTGGTTAAAAGGCAGTTATTAAGACATAGGGGTGGAGGACACTTCCATCTTAATAACAGGAGAAGAATGGCTATAAATTTAGGGCTAACTAAAAAAAAATATTTCAAGTATTTGAGAAATAAAGTATTTGATAACTTTATTTTCTTTGTAATTTAAAAAAATATTCTACGGCACAGAGATATTTCAGTAGATAAGAGATTTGCCTTGAACATTGCCAACTCTGCTTCATCTCTGGCACTGCTTAAGGTCCTCAAGCACCACCAGGAGTCATAATGAGCAGAGGAGTGGTTTGAGTACTGAACCCTGCTTGGTGTGGTTCCAAAGCCAAGAACAAAACCAACACAAAGGAAAGTAGTAATAATATATTTGAAATGAGGAAGGGAATATAGAAAAATGAAGAATTTTAAGAAGACAAGTAAAGATATTAGAAACCTTATAAGGACTAAGTAACATTCAGTTATCTAGAAAACACTACTTAGATGATCTGGAAATATTGAAGCTGCTAATTATGAATTTATGGAGAAAATAACCTGTTTCACTTTATTTTTCCACCAAAACTCAATTTGAGGCAATGAGTTGGAATTGTGCAGTATAAATAGCAATCTCAATACAAAGTAGAGACATTAATGATGAACCATTTGATATATATTGAATATTAAAGGAAATAAAGAGAGAATTATGTTACATAATGCAGTGAGGTGCGAGTACAATCAAGATTTTAATGAAATCAGTCATTTAAAATATATAGGATTGTTGGAGTACACACCCTAATAGCTCTGGGTATCTTCTAACCCAGAGAATTTACATCTGCTAAGAGCCATTTGATAGCAAAAGACTGGGACCCTGGGATGAATCCAGAGCCACGGCAGAGCCTGAAAGCTACCCGTGGTTTATTCGATATGCCAAGAATAGAAACAATAATGGGTCTCATTCCCAACGAATGGAGATGTTACTGGAGCCTGCTCGAGCAAATTGATGAACAACAGGAAGACAAGTGGCAAGTGGCAAGTGGCAAGAGTCATTTGCCACTTGTGCAAATAATAAAGGTATATTGGGGGCATGATTGAAAACAAAAGTCTGATTTTATAACTCTTTGAATGGCAGTATATTCTTACCATGAATTCTATGTTATCTGGTTGAAATAATTCCTCTCATACTCCCACAGGTTCACAGAAGGGAACATCTACACATCTAGCATTTTACCAGGATGGCCCTGGCTTCATTGGATTCACCCTTTAGTAAATAGCCCTGCTAGCTTCAAGAGCCATGCTAGTCTGTCCCAGGGCACATGACTCAGTACATGACTCAGTAGTGCTAAAGGCAAACTACACAATATTACTCTGAAGTAGATAACGGCCTCATGGAAGCTTGGAGAATATGTATCTGGCTATATGATATTCATGGTAAAAAATATGTGCTACGTCCTATGTTCATCAGTAAATGCACTAGATGAGAGCCTACTACAGAGTGTACACCTACACGGCAGAGCCTGGCTAGCTACCTGTGTCACATTTGATATGCCAAAAAACAGTAACAATTATAGACCTCATTCCCATAACCTGAAGGAATGGTTTGAGGCTCTTTATGTTCCTGGAGCGAGCAGATGTACTTGGGCTATACTTGTTTGCGACAGGTCGTATGGAGATGTTACCGGTGCCGGCTCAAGCAAATCGATGAACAACAAGAAAACAAGTGATATTTCCCATGTATTAAAGTCAGAGTTACATTTTCTCTCAGGTATCCTCCCTGTCATCTCTACAAGTGTCCTGTGCAGAAACCTAAAAGGCAGAAAATTGGCTCTTGCAAATTAGCATTTATTAGGCCAGGCAAGGTGAATGCACCTTGGATCTGCATAAGAAACCTGATTTTTGATACTGTGATAACCAAACTCATGAAGGGCTGGCTTGGAAGCCCTTGGCGGACTCTGAAGAGGGATAAAAGGTGCTGGGAAGAAGATGATAGCATCCATTATGGTGGAAGATCTCAACCTGGGCACATGTTCAGAGGTTTGGTCAAAAGCTAGAGGATTGGGACTTTCCCCATCTTGGATTGTATTAGTAGTATTTGTTCAGTTATTGGTGATAAGTAAAGGACTTTGAAACTTTGCTGACCTTGTGAATTCTTTCCATCCCCCACCAGCTTGGAAGTAAATGGAACCTGCTCCCCTCCTTATTGTCCAATATCCCAAGAGCACCCAATATGGTGGCCCATGTGGAGAACAGGTGAATTTCACCTGATGCTGCACAGGGAGCAAACAAAATTCCTTGGATTGGCAGCTTTGGTCAGTGAGAGGGTCAAAGACATTAGAAAATTCAAGTACTTAAAGATAATTCAGATGTTAAGCCAGATTTCATGGGGGGGGGGGTGAAACCAAAATAAGATGATAGAAAATCGACTGAAATATTTTGATAAGAAAAGCATGTAATGTAAAGAGTTAGAATACAACTTAAAAATATGATGTGATTTGGGCCCAATTTTATTTTAATATAGGAAGAAAACTTTCTACAAACTGTATTTTTGGGGTGAAGAAACCATTGGTCACACCATCTGACGACATAGTATATGAAATGAATAAGTTTTTGATGGATAAAGCTAGTTTTAGAGGGAGAATAAAAAATCGAATATATAAAGGGTAATATATAAAGGTATATTGAGTTTTGGTGGAAGTTAGTGGATGCATAATGGTATATAATATATCTATATATCTATATATCTATATATAGATATATAGATATATCTAATATATCTTCCACTATATACCTCTGTGGACTCAGATAGACAGGGCTCTGCCTGTGCTCACCTAATCATGAGGTGCCCAGGAAGAAAGGCTAGTTCTAGCCCTGGGCTGCCATCTCAATAGAGCCTTGTAAGAAGCCAGAGGAACCCCCACACCATGAGGGCCACCATTTTCAACATCCAGACTCCACAGCTCGTCAGAGCTCCACCCAAAAAAAAAGATGATCTCAAGCTCTGCTCATCAGAGTCCCACCCTACAGCAAAGACTATTTCAAGCCCAGGTATGCCTGATACAGAGACTCAGACACATGGGGCAGAGCTGCTCCATGTGCTTAGCTGATGATGAGGTGCCTGGGAGAGAATGTGAGTACTAGCCCTGGCCCTCCATCCCAATAGAGCCTTGCAAGAAGCCAGAGGAACCCCCACACCATGAGGGCTGCCATTTTCAACATCCAGACTCCACAGCTCATCAGGGCTCCTCCCAAGAGAAAAGGCAATCTCTCCCTATTGCACTTCATCAGTAAATACATGAAATGAGAGCCTATACTGAGAGTATACCACCTGCCAGGAAGAGCCTGGCAAGCTACCCGTGTCATATTTGATATGCCAAAAACCAGTAACTATTAAAGACCTCCTTCCCATGACCTGAGGAATGGTTTGAGGATCTTCATGTTCCTGGAGCGAGCAGGTACCCTTGGCTACACTAGCATGTGACAGGATGTATGGATATGTTACTGGTGCCTACTCAAGCAAATCGATGAACAATGGGAAGACAAGTGATGTAAATTGAGAAGAAATGTTATCAAAATATAAAATGCCTATATACCTTAAAATTTGCATACAGTTCTGCAAACACAGGAGAAAAATCTCTAAAAATTATAAAATACAGCATAACTGTTATTTTTAATTTGACTTTTAATCTTTTCAAATAGGAGCTACAGTCAGTGGTACTCATGTGAGACTGGGACTCCAGATAATGCAGAGCTCTTCAAATGGTATGCTGAAAGTTCTTGTTTGCACCCTGTAATCCTTTAGGCTACATCTAGTAGTGCTCAGTTGGAGCATAAGGTGATAAATATTAAACCCAGACCAAACACATATGGTAGGCATGCTTTCCTATCACTTGAGCTATATTTCTGGTATACTCTATTGAGTATATTTTAAATTAAAATTGCATATATTTAAAGTTGATAATGTTATGTTTTGATGTACTTTGAAATGATTACTGCAAATAAATCTTTTAATATATTCATTGTATCACAAAAAGTTCTCTTTGAGTATTTCTCTGTGTGTATAAAACAAACGTCAAAAATATCAACTCTATTATTTCAACCATGAATTAACCTGGACACTATTATGCTAATTGAAATAAACAAGACATATAAAAGAAATATATAATCCCAATTCTCAGTAGAATATTCATTTTAATTTAAAAAAGGAGTATTCTATGTGGTATATAAACAGGAAAATACTAGTTAAAGAGTAGAGAGTCAATCAACCAGAATAGAGATCTAATAGGCAGTAAGAAATGGTTGTGAACAATATTGTGCTGTATCTTGAGTTTATTTCTGATAATTAGGAAAATGACCTTAAAATTATAAATCAAGGGGTTATGAACCTAATATTTTCTATTAAAATTTGTATTTAAAATTATGAAACAACCACGTACTGCAGGTAAATATATTAATAATTTGGTGCTCCTTTTATAATGAAAATATTTTTTCTTTTTCTTTTTTTTTTCAGGGGAACACCAGTAATGCTTAGGGGTTACTCCTAGCTCTGCATTTAGAAACTAATCCTGGAGGTCCTCATGCATCCATATGGGTTGCTGGGGATCAAACTTGTCTCAGCCTCATACAAAGTCAGGGCCTTACCCATTGTACTATTACTCCAGCCCCTATGATGAAAATTCCTTGACATTTTAAATTGTCTGCAATTTGAGGTTTCTTTATGAATAAAGTAAATCAGCTATCTGTACAAATTAAAAACAAATTCAGAAAGGAAGGAAGGAAGGAAAAAGAAAGAAAGAAAGAGAAAGAAAGAAAGGAAAGAAAGAAAGAAAGGAAAGGAAGGAAGGAAGGAAGGAAGGAAGGAAGGAAGGAAGGAAGGAAGGAAGACATATTCTGTGATTTCAATGAACATACTCTTTGACTTTTTACTATATACTTTTCTTTCTACTTCATAGTAAAAGAAAAAACTACCCATCAACTGAGTAATATTGACTTATGTGGTCATATGTATTTTAGGTGTATAATTTTACACCTTACAGAGTATATGTTTAGAATACCACAACCACCTTAAAAGTATCACCAGCCTACACTACAGTCCAGTGTATATCACAGTATTTAAATCAAAGCTTAGGGTACAAAATTTGACAACTCAGTACAAATGAGAAAGGAATAAGAACTTTTGTGAAAAATATCAGTCATTATGTTATTTCACAAAAAAATATCTAATGTCCTTACTGTATCACTGTCTTCCTGTTCATCATCGATTTGCTTGAGCAGGCACCAGTAATACCTCCATATGTCCTGTCTCATGCTAGTAGAGTCCATGGGCATCTGCTTGCTCCAGGAACATAAAGAGCCTTAAACCATTATATTAGGTCATGAGAATGAGATATATAATTGTTACTGGTATTTGGCCTATCAAATAGGACACGGGTAGCTTGCCAGGTTTGCCATGCAGGTGGAATACTCTTGTAGTCACCTCTAAATACAGCATTTATTGATGAACCTCACGACCGCAAGCAGCCGCATGAGCTGGACTATGATAGGCTCGTGAACCGGGCTGTGATAGATCGTCTGTTGGGTAGAGTCCGGATGTGGAAAATGGCGGCCTTCATGGAGTGGGGGGGGTTGTCTGGCTTGTTGCGAGGCTCATCATTTTAGCAAAAGAGACAATGTCCCTGATTCTTGATCTTTGATAGAGGTCGGAACTCCGGATTCCTTTTTTCACTTGAGTGAAGCATAATACTCCAAGCATAATTCTTTCAATTTCTCTTTGGGATACCCAAATATCCCGAATAGCATTCTCATCTTGTTTTCATAGGTCCCAAGTCTCTGAGGCATATGTTAGTGTGAAAAGCTGTGCCAGGAGCAGCAGGTACTTTATCTTCTTTTTAAAAATATTTTAAAATTTTATTTATTCATCTTTTGCTTTACTTGTCACACCTAGCAATGGTCAGGGTTATCGTAGCTCTACACTCAGGAATTACACCTGGCAGTGCATTGGGGGCTGTATGGGATGCTAGGAATTGAACCTGGGTTTGCTGCATGCAAGACAAATTCCCAACCCGCTGTATTATTGCTCCAGTCCCATTTCTTCATCTTCTTTACCACCTCCTCGACACTCTTTTAGATACTCGATACTGATCTCTTCTTCCTGCATTGTTCAGGTTCTAGATCATACATCATGTTGAGTTCTCAAGCTAGGAAAATGTAAATGCTGCATTTAGAGATGTTCATTACATTGAGAGAAAATGGAGCTTCAGGAGCTAGTCTGTTTCTCATGAACACTGTCTTCTTGAAATTCAGCTGCAGTTCAAATTTCCCACACTCACGGTGGAAGTCAGCCAGCATTCATGATACTTGTCTGATATTTGGTGCTATTAGAACAATGTCATCAGTGAAAGGAGGTGGTATAGTTGCCACCCTCTATCGGCACTCTCATTCCTTCCCATTCCTTTTGTCACATCATGTTCTCTAAGGTGGAACTGAAGAGTTTCTGTGAAATGGTATCTCCCTGTTGAAACTCTCTATTGATGATCACTTCCTTGTAGAATGGTGAGATACTGGTTGTGAATCCATAAAACAGGTCATGGAGGATCCTGATGTACTGAGTTTGAATGCCATGTTATTTCCCCACTGTACTGTCCCAAAAAAACATGGGGTCGAATACCCATTCTCTGAGTATCTGCGAGTGGAAAAGAGTAGTTGACACTAATTAGGCTGGGGGTGGGGGGTTTCGCGTTCATTTTTGCACACTGCCTTTCAAAGTCTGGAGGATGGAAGGTCAGCAGCTGGGGCTGTTACATTGCATCTGCAGTGGTGAGATGCAGCACTAGCATTGGATGGTACACAGGGCAGTCATGAAGGCTGATTTCTACAGACAACCAAGTACATCCTGCTTGAGGTCTGCAGATTTTACCCTCATCTGGCAGATAAAACATGGAAACTTTGCAATAGGGTGCCGACCAGAAGGGCAGAGTATGAAGCCTTGATGTGAAGAACTAAAGGAAAAATTTCTCTGCATTGAAAATGACAATTTTTAAGTATCAAAAAATATTGCATGGGCATATTCTATGATAACATTAGAGACTGAAACACAAAATTATGCCTTTATCTTCTACTATGTAAAGATATTTTACAACTGTACAAGATTTCAGATGTGACCTTTTACTAAGCACAGATCTACATTCCCCATGGCAGAGCCTGGAAAGCTACCCATGGCATATTCAATATGCCAAAACAGTAACAATAATGAGCCACATTCCCATGAACCTGAAGTAGCCCCCAATGTGGCAGCTTTAAAAAAATATGAGCAAAGAGAGGCAGATAAAATCTCAGGACCGAACTAGGTTATCAAGAGGAAGAACTAAAATCACTGTACTTTCAAGCATGTACACTGTCATATGAAGCATCCATCAAGGACCTGATGGTGCAAGCACAAGAGATCAAGTATGACATCATTTGACTGACTGAGACAAGAAGGCGTCAATTACGTCATGTTATTTTTGACACTGGAGAAAACTGTTCCTTGGAGCACTTGGCAATAGAGGCATCAGTGGTGTCTGAGTCCTCATCAACACGAACTTAGCCATGAGCATTGATTCGTCCTAACAACCCGAATCGGATACTTATGCTTTAATATATGTGGATCATTGTCAGAAGTTTCTATTTTCATTGTCTACACATGAATAACCAACTACAATGAAGAAGAAATTGAAATATTCTACATGGAACTGGAGAAGTTCTATGAAGAAGACCACACCTTTACAAGATCATTGTTGGTGATTTTAATGCTGAGATAGGACTGTGAAGGTTAGCTCATCATGTCGACCAAAGGACATGTACAAAGAAAACCACAAAATGCTGCTTCAAGAAATAAAAGAGGACATGAGGAAATGAGGAAACATTCCCTGATCAAGAATTGGGAGGATTAACATTGAAAAAATGGTAATACTCCCTAGAGCCTATATATATATATATATATATATATATATATATATATATATATATATATATATATATATATATTCAATGCAGTCTCTTTCTATAAAGATACGCATGACTGTCTTCAAAGAAATTGACCAAACACTCATGGAATTTGTATGGAAAAATAAATTCCCACAAATCACTAAAGCAATACTTGGGAAAAATAATGTGAGGAAAACCTTTCTCCACTACAAACTATACTACAAAGCAGTAATAATTAAAATGGTACAGTATTGGAATAAAGACAGACCTTTACAGGAATAGAACCTCTATGGAACAGAACTGAATATCACACATTCAGTGTTTTAACACACATTCACAAATATATAATCATATTAATTTTCAATACAAAAGAAAAAATATTAAGTGGAGCAAAGAAAGCCTCTTTCCCAACAAGTGATGCTGGGAATACTGGGCAGCTATGTGTAAAATAATGAACTTAGATCTCTTTCTAACACCATGCACAAAAATCAGATCAAAATGGATAAAATATCTCAAAGTCAGACCTTAATTTATAAGGTACATCAAAGAAAACATAGGCAAAACCCTCCACACCATTGAAGCTAAAGGTATATTCAAAGACAAAACACCACTGACAAAGCAAAGGGAGGCAAAAATAAACATATGGGATTATATGAAACTTAAAGCTTCTGTACTTCAAAAGAAACAACGATCAAGGTACAAAGACAGCCCAAGAATAGGAAAGAATATTTACCCAATACCCATCTGATAAGGGGTTAAGGATATATAAGTCACTGGTAGAACATTACAAGAAAAAATCATTCCCTCCATTAAGTAATGAAGAAAAGAAATTAATAGAAATTTCCTCAAAGAAAAAATTCAAATGACCAAAAGGCATATGAAAAAGTACTCTTCATCTTTAGTCTTTAGTGAGATACAAATTATAATAACAATGAGGCATCATCTCACACCACAGAGACTGGAACACATCCAGAAGAACAAGAACAAACAGTGCTGGCGTAGATGCCGGGAGAAAGGGATAACATCTGTTATTGTTGTGAATGTCAACTGGTCCAGTCCTTCTGGAAAACAGCATGGAAATTACTCCAAAAACTAGAAAATGAGCTCCCATTTGACCTAGCAATACTACTCCTGAGAATATACGCTGGAGACCCAAAAACACTTCCAGATGTTTCTGCGGTAATATGATTACCGCAGAAACACCATCTGCATTTCTATTTTCATTGCAGCACTGATCACAACAGCCTTAATCAGGAAACAATCTAATGCCCCAGAACAGAGGACTGGATAAAAAAAACATTGGTACGTCAACACAATGAAATAATGTACAGCTATCAGGAAAAATGAAGTAAAGAAATTTGCCTAAAAATGGATGGACATGGAAATTATGCTGTGTGAAATCAGTCAAAGGAACAGGACAGATAGAGAATGCACTCATTTTGGAATATAAATATATACTAGTGTTCTACTAATTGTTGGAAATGATGATGACTGACTATTGAATGTTGTCAAGGGGATATACATGATAACCTTTAAATGTTTAATGGGAAGCCACAATGTGTAAGAAATGGGGAGAGAGAGAAGAAAGAAGATGAAGGAGGAGGAGGAAAAGGAGGAAGAGGAGGAGGAAGAGGAAGAAGAAGAAGAAGAAGAGAAGGAGTAGGGGGAGGAGGTGGAGGAAGAGGAAGAGGAGGAGAAGGAGAAGGAGTAGGGGAAAGAGAAGGAGAAGAAGGAGGTGGAGGAGGAGGAGGAGGAGAAGGAGAAGGAAAAGGATAAGGAGAAAGAGAAGGAGAAGGAGGAGGAGGAGGAGGAGAAAGAGGAGAAGGAGAAGGAGAAGGAGAAGGAGGAGGAGGAGGAGGGGGAGGAGGAGGAGAAGGAGGAGAAGGAAAAGGAAAAGGAGAAGGAGAAGGAGAAGGAGGAGAAGGAGGAGGAGGAGGAGGAGAAGGAGAAGGGGAAGGGGAAGAGGAAGGGGAAAGGGAAGGACAAGGGGAAGGGGAAGGGGAAGGAGAAGGAGAAGGAGAAGGAGAAAGAGAAGAAGGAGAAGGTGTAGGAGGAGGAGGCGGAGGAGGGGAAGGGGAAGGAGAAGGAGAAGAAGAAGGAGAAGGAGAAGGAGAAGGAGAAGGAGAAGGAGAAGGAGAAGAAGGAGAAGGAGAAGGAGAAGGAGAAGGAAAAGGAGAAGGAGAAGGAGAAGAAGGAGAAGGAGAAGGAGAAGGAGAAGGAGAAGAAGTAGTAGAAGAAGAAGCTTAGAGTGCCTGCTTTAGAGGCAAGCTTGGAGCATAAGGGAATCTGGGACTTTGGTGGTGGAAACTGCACTGGTGGAAGGATGAGTGCTGCAAAATTGTTTGACTGCTACCAAATCATGAATAACTTTGTAAATGTCTATCTTATGGTGATATATAAAAACACATAAATAAATATAAATAAATAAATGATTAAGTGCATAGATAAATAAAAAATAATGAGTAGATGAGTAAATAAATAAGCAATAGTATACAAATATGCAAATAAAAATCCTCAAAAAGAAAGCCATACTTGCTCTTTGTAATGATGCAAATTCTTGTCATACTTTTTATGAAATATTTATTACAAATGATTTACTAAAGGGATTATTTTGAAAAATATTGGCAGAGTCAATTACGTAAGTGGTGCGTACAGTTTACACTTACTATCATACTTTAGTTTTATCTTTTTTTTTTATACTTTTTCAGCCACACCAGGCTGTGTTTAGGGATCATTCCTGGCAGGACTAAAGGAGCCCTTTTGAGTACTAGGTACTCAACCTGGGTTACGCATGTGCAAAGCAGGCCCTTACCAGCTGTACTATATCCTTCCCGATGCTTGATTTTTATCTTTTAAGTTCTAGAACATATTGATGTATATTTGCACTGACTCCTCCTAGCAGTCATACTTTTAATGTCAGAAATTTCTTAGCAGCTACAAGAACATATAAGTGACTTAGCAGACACTTGTATCAGTTATCTTAATTTAGCATGGGATCATTAGGAATTCTCAGTCACATTTTTAAATAATACAAACTTTCTAGGGAGGCATCAGTGCATTCTAAAAACTATATCATTTGTGATTCATAGAAAAAAAATCATGCTTTATTAGAAATAAGTTAGTCACAAGTAAATTTGCTAAAACATCATTACTTTTAAACATTCTTAAAACAAAAACTAACAATTTTGCCTCCATCTTTATCACTAATCCACAAATATACATGTAAATATATACATATCTGTGTATATATACATGTCTAGATATACATGTATATATATACCCATATGTAGACATGCCTTTGGTAGTACATAAAAATAAATATCCCCTCTATTTCCCCCCTTTCATTTAGAGATATAGCTCAATCCATAGTCTTTGAGTAAATGATCAATTTCCTTTTGACTTTCATTTTTCCTTTCTGGGGCTTTTAAGATATACTGTTAGCCAATGCAAAATATCTATGAATTGGAATAACTTTATAATTAAATAAATCGCAATGCATGTAATCTATACAATAACTCATGTTTCCATTCTGTGGTGCCCTTTCAGTTCTCTGCATGACATTCCTGTCTAAAAGGCATTAATAGAGACATTCTGATCTTGAAAAGAAAAGTGAGGAAAATCAACACCTAAAACTCAGAGAAGTCCTGGGTAGTAAAAGGTCTTTGTTCTGTGGAGTGTTCTCCCACAGAGGAACAAAATTTTCTTTTAGCTTTTACATTTGACTCCTAGGCTCTGAAATATAATAATCAAAGCTTTTTTCCTACCTTATGTTGAATCTCCTGTACATGAAATCTTTTTATTTAGCAAGAAATGGAATTCTAGCCCCCCAAATAATTTGATGAAAGCTTGAACATTTGCCAGTTAAAAATATCCTTTTTTATTATGATGTTACAAGAGACTCTTGGTAGGCTACTGAGATAATTAGAGATGACTGGAGTATATTTAATGAATTTTCAGGGTGCACTTGAGAATACATTATATGATATCACATGCTCTTGATAATTTTAACTTTCTCTCTTTAGATGTCAAGGTACCCTGGTGTTGATATGCTTAAATTAGAGATCCGAGATTATATTGAGACCTAGAAAAATAAAACTTTTCCAAATATTTTTGTAAGAAAATGATATGAGACTTCATGATCTTGCCTTTTCTATATGCAGTGCATTCATCTTCTTAGATTTGTATAAACCAATCAATAGTCAATCTCAATAAAAAATGTTATGACTTTTCAAGGATTCAAAATGATATTGTGTTGGGTTAAATGGAAAAAATAAGCATAAAGAACGCCCTTTATTTGGCTTGGAGGGATAGAACAGGGGGTAGAGCACTTGTCTAGCATGCTGCTTACCCAGGTTAAAATGCAGGCATCACAAATGGTCTCTTTAGCAATGGCAGGAGTGATTCCTCAATGCAGGCCCAGGAGTAAGCCCTGAAAACAGCTGGTTGTAGCCCGAGGCAAAATAAAGACAAATAAACAAAACAAATCCAATCCTTTAGAAATTCCTCTATATTTATTGATCATTTATGAGCATTTTTTTTTAATTTTTACAGGGACTAATATAAAAATGCCAAGCTGGATCATCAAGCCAGGTTTCTGTGAGGTATATTCCTGTTGGGGTAGAAACAGTCTTTATGGTAAATCAAGAGAATATAAAAATGCTCCAGTCATCATTGCCCAACAATTAATTAAAAGGAGGAACAAGAACTCACCATGGAAATGGGAATGGGAAGAGAGAGTTTATTGCCCGAGTTACTTTTATTGCCTTCTGTTGAAATGCTGTTGAGTTGTACGTGATTTTTCCTTGGATAAGTCAACTCCTTTACCTCAAATTGAGCTTCTCCCTCTTTCTACCCTTTTTATATCCAGGTCAGAATAGTTATGACAAAGAGTAAGATAACGCAGTTTAGAACTTCATCCCTACCTCAAAGATATGGTGAGCTGGAGAGACCAGTTTTGTTGTGGGTTACTAATTCTATTGTGAATTAGGGGGTTGGTGCTATCAGCTTCAGTGAAGATAGAATTCTGGACCTTTCTGTCTGTTGTCCTTCTGTGTTTTGACACTTTAGCTGGAGAAAGGAGAGGGCTTCTAGCTTCTGGATGCCTGTAAGCTTGCTGCCTGTTTCCATCTAATGGAGCATTTTTCTGAGCCTGATACCTGCTCAATTGAAACAAAATTGTAAAAGTGATACTTTAAAGCAAAAGCGTTGAACAAAATTTGCAGAGTGAATTACAGAAGATGTCTAGTTATAAATAAAAGCACAAAGAAAATGAAAGAGTCTGGTATTGCTTTTCACCTTATCGCTGGTTGGGAGAAAGAAAGGAGGTGATGATTTTTTCTTTAACTGTTAGAATAAAAATGAATAACAAACCAAGCATTAAAGTTCAAGAGGTACACTATGTTGGAACCTAATCTCTAGAGGAGTTAAAAAAATATGAGATGGGTTATCTAGGGGTTATATAAATGGAATCAGAAATGCTAACTTAAAGTGATATATAGACTGTATTCATGCTACCATTATTAATTCCCAAAGGCTTATATGTGGGGCACCTGTTTCATAAATAGCAGACCAGGTAAAATAGCAGCATCAGTATCCACAAGTTCTAATAACTTGGGAATAAAACAAGTAATATTCTCAGGAAGGTGGCATTTTCAGAACCTGGATTTCATAGGCCAAAGGTCAGAAAACTAAATCCAACAGGCCAAATCCGGTATGACGTTTGTGTCAATAAATCTATATTGAGACATAGTTCCACTTATTCTTTTCATATTATGCATTGGAATATACAGACTTACCTGCTTGTGCATTCTGTTGCAAGATTTTCTTATAAGGACAGAGAAGAATAGTTGTAGCTAAAAGATTATTACTTACAAAACATAAAAATATTTAGTACCTGGCTTCTTAGAGAAAAGATTTGAAAATACATCTTTTGGTACCATGCTGGACCACTTCATTTTTATAAATCACATGAATCAAAAGTAATCCAGATATTATTTTCCATAGCAAACCTCAATTTTTCATACTTAACAACATTCAAAAGTTCCATTTATCCATGTTCCTGCCAACACCTGCTATTTTTATTGGCTAAAATTCCTAAGAAGGGTTGAATATTATTTACATGCACTTCTGATTTATATTTCCTTGAAGTTTAATGATGTTAAAAATCTTTCTATATCCTTTTTGGCTATTTGAATAACCTCTTAGGAGAAAAACTTATTGAAGTCAATTTATTTTTTTTTAATCAGACTTTACTATTAGTTTATAGGAGTTCTAGTATATTTTTTGCATTCTCAATGATCTCCTTTACTGTTTTCATCCTTCTGTTTTTACTGTTATTTGTTTTCATTGTCATATCTGAGGAATTCTTCCAAGGTCATTGCAAAGGCTATTTCTCCTTGTTTCCTTCTAGTAGTTTTAAGTTTAAGTTTTTTTTTTTTTTTTTTTTTTTTGCTTTTTGGGTCACACCGGGAATGCTCAGTGTTTACTCCTGGCGGTGCTTGGGGGATCATATGGGATGCCGGAGATGGAACTCTGGTCCACCACGTGCAAGGTAAATGCCCTGCCCACTGTGCTATCTCTCCGGCCCCAAGTTTAAAGTCTTATGTTTGAATCTTTGATCTATTCTGAGTTGAATTTTGTTAATGGTTAAATGTAAAGTTCTAAATTTTTTGTGTTTTATATGGATGTTTATTTCCCATGGTGTACTGAAGAGAATGTTGTCTGCACCTGGGTATTCTTAGTGTTCTTGAAAATCAGTTAACTATGCACATACATGTTTTACATTGCCCTTCATTTCATATTTCATTGGTTTAACTCTCAATCTTATTCATTTTAAAATATTTTCATTTCATTAAAGCATTTATTTGTTCACTATTTGCTTATAAACTACAATTTTCCAAAATTCAACTGCACATATCTACGACCTCACTACAGCCATCACCAGAATTCTAGTGTACTCTAAAATGGCAACCTGTACCAGTTTTTTCCACCTTACTTCCCATTTTCACCTATGCTATATCATATTCATTTAGTATGAGTTATATTTGCTGTATTTTGCAAGTTTATTTGCTTTACATGTTTATATTCTATGTATAAGTGCATCTATCCAATACTTGTCATTTATTTTGTAACTTATTGTATTTAACATAATTCTATCAATTTCCATAAATCTTATAAGAGACAACTTAAACTTTTAATATCTAAATAATATTGCAGTGAATCCATATGTTGCAACTCTTTAACCACAAATCTATTGCTGAGGTTGTAGGATTAGGATGATCCTTTCTTAATATACTGTTTCAGTATGAAAATACAGGCATATATCCATTTAAAATGAGTATTTTCAAATTCTTAAAAGAAATTATTTTCTGTTGTTGTTAGGACCAGGGGTAGGCCACTTGGTTCATCAACTTAGATGCTGTGTTCACTGGGGGTTTGCACAGTTAGTTACTCGTATTCAAACACACTATGCTGCACAGTGCTGGCGATGACCTGCTTGTTGTGGAGCTGGATGTCACAAATGCCATAGCCAGGGACTCACAGGACATGCCCAAAGGGCAGGTACTGTATTAGTGAGCATTCCCAGAGTTTCCAGTTGCAATTTTTTAAAGGAAACTCCATATTATACAAGCTGCACCCCCTTACATTCCCACAATACTGAGGGAGTTTCATTTTCTGTGCTCTAAAAAGCACTTATTCATTCAATTCCTTTTCATCTTGACCACCTTCAGAAGTGTGAGGTCATATCCTATTGTTTTTAATTTGTCTTTCATATATGATAAGTGATATTGATTATTTCGGTTGTGGGGCACGTTTGGCATTGCTTATGGCTTATTCCTGACTCTGTAGTCAGGGTTACTCCTGACTGGGCTTGGGGAACCAAAGGGAGTGCTGAGTAAGCCTTGTGCAAGGCAAAAGCCCTACCCACTGTCAATGATTCCAACCGTGTGTTGCTGAATGTTTTCACATGTGTTGTTGACCTAATTATGTCTTTTTTTCTTTTCTTTCCTTTTTTATTTTGAGAAGTATCTAATCGGGTCTTTTGGGTTGGGCTCTAAGCAGCTAGTATTGGGGCCTGGCACTTTCTGCCTTAAGGCCCTGGCGGACTGGGCCCAGAGATGGGCCTTGCTCTCAGGGCAGTGGAGCTTCTGGATGCCTAAGAGTTTACACCTACATAATAGACATCTGTGATTATTCAATGGGAGATGGGCAGGCAAATGATTTACATCTTAGATGAGGCAGGATGTGCCTGGTCTTCTGATCACAGGAATATGTAAATCAAATATTGTTACCTTGCAAATGTTACCTTGCAAATGCTAAATCAGTGATTTAGCTAAATCTGTTATCTGTTCCAATGGCCCAGGAGTTTGCAAATGCCATGTAATTAGTGCTTGTACCCCTCCACCAATATTGTATAAAAGACTTAAACTGTGCTCAGTAAAAGGAGTACTGCTATCCAGAACTCCTTTACTTTATATCAGCGGCAAGGCAGAGTTTCTTCCAAGTCCATTCCTCTCCTTTTTCCGCAGGGATGAAGTCCGGCAAGATCTAGGTCTTCCTCATTCATGCAGGGGGCTGCTGGCCAGGGCCCCTGACTTCTTGTTCCCTTTTTAATCATTGTTTTGTGGTTGAATTTTGTGAGTATTTTTATACAGTTTGAATATCTATTTCTGTAATACATGGTATGCATAATATTTCTCCCAAATTTGTCATTTTGTTTTTTACTAGTTTCTTTCATTCTGTAAACATTATTGTTGTGGTTGATTTTGTTTTGTGAATGAAATTAATCCTGAGTCTAAGCTTAGTCCTGAGTGATGAGGATAGTCCTGAGTCTGAGCCCAGAGATCACTCCTGGAGAGACTCATGGAACTACATATGGTGCCAGGGACAGAACCTGGGTAGGCCATATGCAAGGTAAGTCTACTATGGCTGAACCTACGGTACTACAGATTCTGGCCCCTACTCTGTACAAGTTTTATTTTGTATTTTATGTAGTATCTTTTTATTTTAGCTTTTCTTTCAATCCAATTGCTATTAAAGTCATATCTTCAAATAGTTAAACTTGAAGTCTAATCATTTGTTGACTGTTTCTTCTATGTATTCTAATGTTATAGTTCTTATATATAAGTATTTAATCCATTTGGAGTTATTTTGAAAGGTGTGTATGTGTGTCCTTTAAAGTTTTTTCTTACATTTTTCTGTCAAGCCTTCCCAGCATCATTTGCTAAAGAAACATTTTATCCACTGTATATTATTTTGTCATAAATTCAATGCAAGGGGAAAATGGCAATATTATCTAATGTGAATATTTCCTCAATAGTAAAATGCATCAGGTCATGATCAGAGATCTAAGATGAAAATATCATTACAATCAATTTATTGAGTATTTAAAAATTATAAATGTTTATATAAAATAAAGTTGCATAAAGTATTCCTGCTTTAGTTAAGAAAAACATGAGTTGAAAGTCCTATAAGCTGCTTGCTAAAATGGCAACAAGTATAGATTATGAGTTAGAAACTCATAATTTCTAACTGAAATCAAAGAAGTGAAATGTGAGATTTGACATTTTTAATAAATTACACTATTTATATCAATGCAAGAGACATAAATGAAGTAAGGAACAACTGAATTATAGCTAAATCATGGCTTTGCATTCAATGTTGTTTTTAAGATATATTAAGAATTTTTCAAATACTGGATGATTAACATTGGAGTCTATTTTTTTTATTTTTTTATTTTTTTGCTTTTTGGTTCACACGTGGCAATGCTCAGGGGTTACTTCTGGCTCTGAACTCAGGAATTAATCCTGGCTGAGCTTGGGGGACCACACAGGATGCCGGGATAGATCCTTGGTTGACTTTGTGCAAGGCAAACACCCTACCCAATGGACTATCTCTCTGGCTCCAAGTTGGAGTCTTTAATAGATCTGACATCATTTCAAGCTCCTTATGGGCCAGAGACTATTGTGAGTCAGGTACTTCCCTTGCATGCAGCAGTGCTGTCCTTGTTTCCCAATACTGTGTATAGCCCCACTGGAGTAACCCTTGAGAACTGCCAGGAGTGGCCCCCAAAACAAAATAAAAGCAAACAAATAAAGACAAGCTAATGATTTATATCAACTTTCTTGATTACTTATTATCCTGATTATAACACAGATTAAGGCTTTTTTTAGCATATATGCTGTTATTTATTTATTTATTTATTATTTTATTTTTTTAAATTTTGTATTATACCACAGTGAAACATACAGTTACAAAGGTGTTCATTATTGGTTCTCGGTAATACAGTATTCCAGCACCCATCCCTCCACCAGTGCCCCATCACCACTACCAGTATACCCATACCCCCTCCCGCCCACCCCCAGGCTGCCTCAGTAGCAGGTACCCCGTTTTCTCTCTCTGTCTCTCTCTCTCTGTCTCTGCATCTCTTTCCCTCTTCTTTTACACATTGTGGCTAGCCCTGCAGGCCTTTAGGGTTTATCATGTAAGTCTCTGATTAGCATGAAAGAAAATATTTATGATTCAGGACAGAATTATCTGAAAAGATTACCATTGACTAACATCAAGGAAACCAAGAGAACTATACGTCTTATGTTATTGTTTTCCTAAGATTTTATGATTTTAAGGATGTTATTTTATTCAAGTATATTAAAAGGTAGAGAGGAAATCTAAAAAATATCAATAAATAACTTTTACTTTAATATACAATTAGTAGTCAAAACCCCACATAAAATTCTAATGAAAATGTTATAAAAACTGAACTTGTTTATGAGGATAGGAAGTTACTAAAAAGACTTAAAACTAAATCAGATTAAACATATAGAAAATGAAAAGACTTCTAAAAAATAAGCTGATTCTTAACTCTAAGAAAAGTTTAAACTAACAAGCAAGATTAAAGCTCATTTTGAGTGAGTTACAGAAATAGTGCAGGACTTAAAATGCTCTCCTTGCATGTGGCCAAGTGACAGACTATAATCCACTCTGGACCACCATATATGGTCCCCAAGCCCCACCAACAGTAATTCCTGAGCCCAGAGTCAGAAGTAAACCCTAAGTGCCACCAGGTGTGCCTCAGAGAAGAAAAAATATAAAATAAAATATATATAGCTGTTTATTACTGATTGCAATCTTTCTTTATTATTATGTGCTACAAAAATGATTAGATGATTTAGAAAAAATTTGTGTTCAGTGAGCCAAAATACTAAAACTTCATTGTTGAATGATTTATTAAAATTATTTAAGCATCAGCAAGTGCCAAATGCTGTTTTAGGTACCAACAATCTACCAGTGAACTATACATAGCCTTAGTTTGCTTTGTTTTAAAATTCTAGTTAGTTTCTAGCATTTTTATCATAACATTGGAAATAAGCATACAAAGAAATATCTGGTTAAATAAGCTAAAATGAATTTATAACATGCAATATGCTATTAAACATCAATTTTAAACATTAATCAAAGTGAAAATCTTGTCAATTATTACAAGCTTGATACAAATATAAATTATTATTACAACAATATATATGCATACACTTTATATATGCCATGCAAATACATACATATATGTATACACATGGATAGATAGACATATATATACATATAGATACATGTATATACAAACTTATACATATGTGTATATACAGCATCTATACATATGTATATATGTGCATAGGCATATGTGTACATATGTATATGCATACACATAGATACATGTATATACATGAATCTATATATAAGTATCTATAAAAATATGATTAATTTCTATTAAAATTTAAATGAATGCAATATTTGACATAACATTTGCATACATAGGTATTTATATTTTCTTGTTATTGTCACATTTCCATTTATATACAAAAACTGATGTGTTATTTTGCAATCTTATTTTCTATTTTATATGCTTTAAATTTTAAATTTGTATGTAGGGGCGGAGCGATACCCAGCGGGTAGGGCATTTGACTTACGCGGCTGGCCTGTGCAGCCCGAGTTCTATCCCCGGCATCCCATATGGTCCCCGAGCACCGCCAGGAGTAATTCCTGAGTGCAGAGCCAGGAGTAATCCCTGAGCATCGCCAGGTGTGACCCAAAAAGCAAAAAATAATAATGATAGATAGATAGATAGATAGATAGATAGATAGATAGATAGATAGATAGATAGATAGATAGATAGATAGATAGATAGATAGATAGATAGATAGATAGATAGATAGATAGATAGATAGATAGATAAGTAGATAGATAGATAGATAGATAGATAGATAGATAGATAGATAGATAGATAGATAGATAGATAGATAGATAGATAGATAGATAGATAGATAGATAGATAAAGGTTATCATGTGTATCTTAAAAAAATTAATTTGTATGTAAAGGGTTTTTTTTTTTTTTTTGCTTTTTTGGATCACACCCGGCGATGCTCAGGGGTTACTCCTGGCTCTGCACTTAGGAATTACTTCTGGCGGTTCTCAGGGGACCATATGGGATGCCGAGGATTGAACCCAGGCTGGCACAAGCTGGCCATGTGCAAGGCAAATGCCCTACCCTCTGGGCTATCGCCTCCGGCCCCCTTAAAGCTATTTTTTTATACTATGTTCATACAATGTTCTTTGACATTCATTATATAAAATTTATATTAACTTTGCATTATTCTGAATAATTTACTCTAATTAATTTATTCTTAATGATTTTTAAAATACTCAAACTGGTTAAAGAAACTTTGCTTAATTTCATATAAACTTAAAAACCCATGATTTATATTGGTTCATTTTTTTAATTGAATTACCATGAGGTAGACCATTACAAAGCTGTTAATGATTGGGTTTCAGTCATAAAGTGTTCCAACACCCAGCTTTCTACCAATGCACCAGTTAGGACACTTCCTAACACCAATGTCCCCAATTTTAGGTACCTCTACTCACCTGTCTATGACAGACAGCTTTTCTTCTCTCCCACCTGCCTCTATGACAGATGACAGATACTTTTCTTCTCTTTTTTCTCTCTTTCTCTTTGTCTCTCTCTTCTTTTTTGCAACTTGGGGTTTGCAATACCAACATATATATATATATATATATATATATATATATATATATATATATATATATATACATATATATATATTCCTTTACCTACTTTAAATACTCAGTTCTAGTCTAGTATTCCTATTTCCAAATATTATTATCAAATTGGTCCCTTCTCTATCTTACTTACACTCCACCCCCCAACACACTAGTGGTAGATTCCAATCATTGACAAGTCCTCCAGGCCCCCCATTTTCCCTCATTTTGGATTTAGTTTCATATTATATTTTTTTATATTCACAAATGAACGCAGTCATTCTATATCTGTCTCTCTCCTTCTGACTCATTTCACTTAGCATGGTATTCTCCATGTCCATCCATTTATAGGCAAATTTAATGACTTCATTTTTCTTAACAGCACATAGTAATTCATTGTGTAGATGTAACGTAGTTTCTTTATCCAATCATTTGTCCTTGGCACTCAGGTTGTTTCTATATTATGGCTATTGTTAATAGTGCTGTGCTGAACACAGAGGTACAGATGGTGTTTTGGGGCCCCCATGGCATATTCCCAGGAGTTTTATGGCTGGGTCAAATGGGAGCTCAATTTCTAGTTTTTTGGAAGAATGTCCATCTTGTTTTCCAAAAAGGATGGGCCAGTAGACATTCCTCACATTGAATGAGAGTCCAAACAAACTATGGTTCATTTCTTATAAGTTTTAAAAAAAAACATGATTTGTGTATGTTCATCTTTGTTGCTAGTTTTATTTCAAACTTGAGTTTTTATTCAATTTTTAGCAGTTACAATGTTTCTCTCTTCACAATAGTTTGTCCTATATGACTTTCTAGATATGTAGTAGGTGTATTCTTTAGTACTGCATTAAATTCATGCATGATTAAGTGATGTTATCGTTTATTAGGTCTATATCAAACAGTGGTATATAGTGTATAACACCACAGGGTACCAATTATTTCCTAATATGTATAAATAATAGATTATACAAATATTACACAGTGCTCATGTTTGTAAACACTACTTAAATTTAGAGCAAGGCAGTCCTAAAATAATACTAAAAGTAATTATTTAATGAGTTTCTGTTTGTTTGCTTTAAACAGTACAATTTCCTATGCTTGTTTAAATCATAAATTTTCAAGGCTATGAGTTATAATCATATATAACAAGGTTTTGTGGTCTAAAAAACTTAATATATGCCATAATCCACTAATTCAGTTAGTCATTTTGTTTCCTATCTGCTTTGCTTTCTCATTTCTGAAGTTTCAGTGTTGATCCCCATGTCTCAGGAACCAGTTAATATGAAAAGCAATCTTGGGAGGATATAGCTTTGAACTGACATAAAGGCTCTGTCTTATCAGGCTTACTTAGATTGTCCCTGCATCAATGACCTTAAGGGCTGTGATTCACTGATGTTGCAAACCTCTCCTGCATGTCATTCCCAGTTAACAGACACATCCTGTCAGATCTGTGGTGGAATATTACCTTCTTTAACTCTCCTTACCAATAATGTAGCTTCTAGATTCTTTCTAAACTCTTAGCATCATTTACTTCAAAATTATTTAATGGTAGATCTGAAAAACAATTACGTTAGGTCAATACAAATGAAAGTGTGGAAGCTATATCATATTTTTACATTTTAAGACAAAGTAATTGTTTGTAACTAGTTTTATAATTTTGGTTTCAGACCTCTAAATATATCTAGAAAATGCACTATCACATGTTCATAATTCATAAATAACAATAAAAAATCTTTAAATGCTCTCAGCTCTTACACACATGATTTGTACCCCAGATAAAAGACACTGCTTTTAACTTTGCAGGAGCCAATCAGATATTGAGGAAGTAAAGCAACCAGTCATCAGCACAGTTGCAAAGTAAAAATCATTCTATTTCTTATTTGGAGGTCAACCTTCCCTTCCTCAAGTACTTTCACTATATGTGTGTTTTCCCTTGTGTAGTCGTACTTTTCATAATTTACAGCTTTACTCTAATTTTTACATTCCACTTTTTAATAATCCTGAGATTGTGAGAAAATAGAATGCATTTGTCCCAGAAAACAGAACTCATGGAAGATATTTTGAGGTCTAGGCAATCAGGTGTGGAAGATATTTCTATTATTTTGTTCTTAAATTAGAATACTAATTACTCAATATAATACTTAATAATGTGTTTTAATAAGATAATAAGTGCTGAAATACCAATTAAGAAATAAACTTTAGAAATGATCTCTTCTCATATTGCAAGCTTATCTCTAGTTCAAAGATTTAAAACATACCCTAATCTCTTTGATGCCTTTTACATTATAATACAGACGTTGATGCTTCTTATAAGTAGAATTGTCTTAGATTATAAATTTTACTTTACTTAGAAGTGTTATAATCTTAGGAAAAAGTGTTATAATCATAGCAGTCTATGGATTTATATACAGATACCTGAAATATATATGTGAAATATAGATAAATGATCATAGCCCAGTGCAGTATCTAAGAAGTAGATACACTCAACAACATGTAATTGGTAATTAGAACAACAAGTAAATTAATGGATAATGATGATAACATGTACATTCGTGGCAGATTTTCTGACAGAATCTATAAATGGTAGACTAGCACTCTAGGGCCAGAGATAGTAGAATACTCTAGCACTTGCCTTATATAAGATCAACCCAGGGATCCATCCATTTTAAGAAAAAGAAATATAAAAGTTTCAAATATTACGTATTTCTCATTCTTGGACAATGTCAAAACATAGACAGATTCCAACCCTATCATTCTGAGGGTCTTGAGTTACATTTAGTTCACTGTTTACCAGTTTGTAGCACATAGTCTTGGTGTTCACAACTCACACTGTTTGCTAGGGGCAATTCTTATTTCCATGATAAAGTTCAGCATTGCTGGGTAGAGAAATGTCATAGATGGGCACTTCACCTACATCTAAGAAGAAAGCTAGAAGATGATTTTCCCTTCCATATTACTGGCCACCTGCCCCTTGAGGTGTTGCAGGTGTGGCTGTGGTGCCTGGATGCTTCTGCAGATGGCAGACAGGAGACAGGCTTGGCTATACCCAGGGCTCTGCCCCATGGGCCCTGGATGGTTGATGGTCTGACATAGGAAATGACTGGGCCCCCTGGGATGAAACCAGAACCACGGTACAGCCTGGCCAGTTATCCGTGGTGTATTTGATATGCCAAAAACAGTAACAATAATGAACCTCATTCCCAATGAATGGAGATGTTACTGGTGCCCACTAGAAAATCAATGAATAATGGGAAGACAAATGATACAAGTGATTACTGGCAGAACATGAATATTCCTAGCTTCAAATTAGGCTGAATATTATGGGGTGTTGCAGGACTCCTTTAAGGGCCGCTGCACATGCTCTGAATTTCCGCCTGCAAATCACTTCATAGATAAGGGGGTAGTCTAAATGTGGCAGTTTATCTAACCATGTATGCTGTACTAGCTGGTATAAATATTCTCCCATGCTACCACAATCATCGTGGGACTAGCTAGATATTACCAGCATATTAGCCTGGCCACGCAGGACCCCTGGGTAATTAGACCAGAGAGAAATGCTGTTTGCTTCCAAGCAAACAAACATGGCTCCCTGATATACTCAAAGGCAACTAAAATACAAAACTACAATGAAGTAGATGAGACTTGTGAAGGCTTGGAGAAATATTTAACTGGCATTAGTATTAGTCTTTGGTACAGAGACATGCCATCTCAGAAACCCCCTTCTCTACCCTATAAAGGCATTTCCAGGCAGATTTTGGCTCAAAACATTAGCATACTAAAGGGCCTAGGTGAGGTGCAGGGCGGGATTACCTAAGGGCATTTGACCCTCCCTGCTTTCCATAACAGTGGGAGGAAGGTCTGAGTGGCAGGGGTATAAAACTAGCCTGTTTCCTTTCTCCCACGCTTCTTTGTGGGCCTCTCTCTCTTTGTGAGCACTCACCCTTCTTGGAAGTCTTGTCTTCTCCTTTTACAAGGCCTTTACACATGGTGGCCGCATCTTGGCCTACACGTGGCTGGGGTTCTAGCCTGGAATCCTAAGCACCAGGCTTTTCCTTTTGCTGATTTGTATGCCTGAACCTGTGATAAGTAAACCCTTTTAAAACTGCATCGGATTCCTGAGTTTTCATCCATTCCTCGCCCGGCCGGAGGTAGAAGGGAACTTCGCTCCTCGGCACTGTCGGGGACCCCGGCGGGAGCCCCGACAATGGGGTTAGATGAAGATACTTTTTTCCCTCTGTTACTTAGTACTTGAATAAAAATTTGTAGTGCTTTTATCTTAATTCTTATTTAAATACAAATAATTTGACATTTTAGATTCATGTAAAGTTTTTCAAATTTACAATAAAATGCTAAATATCAAAATACAAAATTAGTTAAATATAGTTGTATAGTACAATTAGAAAACTAAACTTATTTTTGACATGCATTGCTTATGTTAGAGAGAGTTTAAAGTGAGCTTGACATGGTATTTAGAACCAAGGTCCTACTTTCTTCTATGTGATTTTCTATGTTGAAGAGATTATAGTGTTTAAAAGTTAGACTAAACTTTAAAAGGCTGTTATATAACTAAAGTTCTGTTCATGCTCTCAATGTCTTAAAGTTCCATTGAATGCAATAAGTAGGAAACTGGAAATAAGACTGATACCAGTTTTTAAGTTCTATTAAATAGTGAATGCATGTCCTTTGTTTCTTTGAAAATTCTCATCAAATATTCTCCCTGTTTTCAGAATACATTTTCTGTGTAAGAGAACACACACACACACAGACACACACAAACACACATTTTGGCATAAGCTTTTAACATGGCTGATTTTCTTCTTGAAAAAATAATGCATTCAGTTGTCAATGAAAAGTATATCCAAACAAAAGTGATAATCATACAGCCCCACGTAACACAATTCTTATTCACCATCATGGTGCAGCTATTTTAGAACTGATAAATGACTTCAAAGAAAATTCCATTCTTTTTAAACTTTATGAGAAAACCTTAAAAAATAATTAGTACTTTTTTTTGCCTTCCACACACTCCAATATCTTATTATTTGAGAAAAATAAAATTATATTTTTATTAGGATAATTGCGTGCTAAAGTAATTGTGAAAAGACATACTTAATATTTAGAATGAAAAAAACTTTTTTTGCAAATTAAAGTGTCTAAATATTACTCTCAGAAATGTTTCATTAAGTGATCTCTATGTTTTCAGCTTAATTTACATTCCCTTTTCATTTAGATGGGATTAGAAATGCCACGCCTTTCCTTTTCACCAACCCTCAACCCACTCATTCCCACTCACCTCCTCATTTGCTGAGTACATATTATAAGACACACACTGTGCAAGGTGCTATAGTCATAAAGAAACATTAAATAAGATCTCTGCCACAAAATACCTCAAATTTTAATGGAAATGCAGAATTCTAAGTGGATTAATTTTAACATTACTTATTAAGAAATATAATGGAGTCACTGCTAAGTTATTTGAAAGTCATATTCCATAAAGAATATAAATATATGGATTTCACTTTATGAAAATGGATGTAACAACCCATACTGTCACATAACTGGAAAATATTTTCACTTGTTCTATTATCTGTACTCACATGATACCTTCTGAGAACGAATAGGAAAATTATTAGACAGTACCAATTAAAAGTCAAACTATTCAGCATATGAGATAGGTGAAGAGGAGAGAGAGAGAGAGAGAGAGAGAGAGAGAGAGAGAGAGAGAGAGAGAGAGAGAGACAGAGAGAGAGAAATTTAAAAGGCACAAAAAGGGTTCTAGGAACAGAAAGGAGAAATTGTAATCACCAGCCTCTAAGATATTATTCAGCAATTTCTTCCTGCTGGGTATTCATGAGTTTTTACGGTCCTTTCCTGATGATTGGGCTGTGTGGCTAACAAATTATTGCAAATGTCATATATTATTTCTAAAGTAAGATAAAAAAATGAAGTTTAAGACCTCTTTCGCTCTCTCACACACACAGACACTATAACTTTCTATGCAGTATTTCTGTGTTATAGAAAGATTCAAATTATAAGTAACTAAAGCATTGTGTCAATGGCCAGAATTAAATGACTACTCTTAAGGAAGGAGTCAGTAGAAACTGACTCTACAACCTAATATAACTGTTGTAGTCCTGTTTACCAACTTGTCTACATTCTCATAAGAAACACTGAAGTGGGCAGGACAATTCAACAATTGAACTCGTTCCAAATTTCTGATATTCAGAAATTATGTGATACTGTTGTAGGCAGGCAGACAGGGGGGCACCACATGGAAATAAATTCCTGAAGAAGAGATCCAAAGCCACACCTGACTGAAAGCCCGAAAACCAAACTTCATAAGACCATATCAACAATAGACCCTAGGGGAAGGGAAGGCCAAAAGGAATGTGTAAATCTCCTGAGGGAGATGAATCAGCCTTCCCGCCCAGGACCCAGCTCAAGGAAGACCCCAGGACATTCCAGTCAAAGAAGACCACTCCCAAAGTCTACTCCCCTTGGCAACGGGGCCCTAGCAACCGACGTTAAAGCCCCATATGGGAGTAACTTGGGGAAAAATCTATAAAAGCCGTCCTGACCAAAGGACAGGGCGCACATGCTGCCTGGGCACACATGTCGCCTGCGCCGCATGCTGCAAGGACACTCATGCTGCCTGAGCCCATGTGGCCGAGCACATGTGGTGCCTGAGCACGTGTGTTGCCCTCATCTCCCCTCTTGAGATGTGTACTCTCTCTTTTACTCGCGCTCTCCACCTTTGGAGCAGCCCGCGTTCTCCCTTGAGCGCGTTACTCTTTCCTTTCTTTCTCCCTCCCCCCCCTCCCCTAAAACCTCCTCAATAAAATCTATTTTACTTAACTGCTCGTTGACTCCTGAAAATTCTTTTTCTGCGAGGAAGACAAGAACCTTAAAGCAGACCTGGGTAAGGTCTAGGACTGACTTTCCTTTCCTGCAAAGAGCAATTCCTCGCTCCAGCCTGAGTCCCTGGCTCCCCGAGAAACCTCGGGTGGTGGGGATTAACTCCCGTGCCTAGAGATCAAGCTGGCATCAGGCTTGGCTTGACGGCCACCTCGTGGGGCTGGTGGGGCTCAGGCCCACGCCCCGTGCAGGGGCTCATTGCAGACTTTATCAGTCCTTAGCCTGCCCAGCGGGTCCCGGGTGGCAGAGGCGGATGGGGAGAAAGCGACCATCTCTCTCTCCTTCCTGCCTCACATAAGTCACCCGTGGGGTCCACCTGCAACAATACAATAGTATTTCTTTACTTTGTCTCCTAAAAAGTTTTGAGGTACTTAGCTATGGAATACTTGATGACAAGTACAGATAATTTTATGAGTTTCTATGAATATTTTGCCTTTGGATAAAATTTCAATTGTACCAGATTTCCCTCTCAATTTCTTTCTTAAAAAACTCTGGAATCTGTGAAAAACTACTGTTTTTGCAGAGATAATATTAGGTTCTGGAATCACCACACATGTGCTGCTGGTAATAATAACATGCGAGTTAAATTCGGGAATATTTTATCTCTGTCTTTTGAAGTCTTGCATATATTGGCAAAACTTAATGGAAACCAGTAAATTCTTCTTTTGGAGGAGCTCTAGAAAGCTATATCTTTATAAAAATCTATACAGAATCCTATACACAGAAATTTAGTAGAGATATTTTATAAGTTTCAGTATACCTCTGAAAGACAATAACTAAAAATCTATGCAGAACACATTATTAGTTCTACTTTATAGATGAGAGTCAAATGGCTCAGAGTATAAACAACACTACCAAGGTCAATCTATTAAAAGAATCTCTCTGAAAAGTCTAAGAAAGAGTTTACATAATAAGAAAAAATAATATAAAACCTCTCATATTTATTTATTATACAACTTTGTTTTAGGTGATCCCTAGCCCTCTTGAACTATATAGGAAGAGAGAGGAATCAGAGAGCATTCCCTATAACATGTTATCTGTGGACTGTTTTCTAAAACCTTGAATTCATTTATAGAATATTTTACAGGACTTTTACAACAATGTTCCCTGGAAGACTATATATTACCTTACCACTCAGACCAGATCCTCCAACCAAGAAGAGGGCAATTTATTCTCTCCACTAAAAGGGGGAATTATACTGTAAAACTATTGAAACAAGAAGAAGAAATGGAAGGAAAAAGAGGAGATTTTATATATTTATTTTTCTGGTTTAAGTTTAAAAAAAAGACAAAATAAAGGGGCAAGGGCATCCTTGTCAGGGAGCTGCTGGGGTCCCCAACAATACCAGGAAGCGAGTTCCCTTCTAAGTCCAAAGTCGGCAGGGAATGGATGAAAATTCAGGAATTTGGCACAGTTTTAAAAGGACTTTACTATCACAGGTTCCGATATACAATCCAAGAGCAGGGAAAACTCCAAACTCTGGGTTCCCAGCTAGGCCCCAGCCACGTGTAGGCCAAAATGGCTGCCACCACGTGTTGAAGCCCAACAGAGAAAGGAGAGGATGGAGAAGCAAAATGCCAGGGGAAGCCGAAATGGCAAAAGAGAGCTCTCTTCTTGCAGCTTATTTTATAGATAGAAATCCGCCAAAACTTCCCAGCCTGACCCATTATGGGCTGGGCTATATAGGACAAAAACAGGTAAATAGCTCTATTGAAATACAGCACTTCAGGTGGCCTTCTAGCATTTACAAGCACCCAGAGTTGATTCAAAGCCTCCCTAGCAGATCTGGGAGGGGCTGCAAGCTAAATGTAGCTGGAAACTAAGTAAGGCATCACCCAACACATCCTGATCAGTTCTACATGTTGTAGGGCTCCTGTTTGCAATCTCCTTTGTCCTTTTGATATAACCCTAGCTGCTTATTCTTTTCCATAGATATGTAAAGAAATTTATCAGATATGTGCTGAAAAAGAAGTTAGTAGCATAGAATAGGCCAGGTTAAAACCACAACAGAATTATATTTGTGTCTCATCTATAATTAACTCTCGTTTAGCCTTTAAGGACACTGACAAAGAATGGAGCTTCAGAAAAGTTAATACATATTTTTAAAAGATGTCCAAAGAATTCAATCCCTCTTTTGGAGAAGCAATGTTTGGAAAAGATTGTGTTATTACTTCCACTATACTTACTAATTGAAAAGCTGCATATTCTACAGAGGAATTTTGCTTCCTTTTTTTAAACATGGAAGAGGTGCCAACAATAGCGAGAATCTGTGTCTTTTTTTTTCTCCTGAAACCACAGAAAATTTGTACAAAAATTTCAGTAGTCTGCACTGAGAATAACTTAAACCTGAATGAACAACCCTCTGCAACAAAATTCAGAATAAAAAAGAAAACAAAAGTGCCTGAATATTGGAGGAAGAAAATTTCCAAAAAGAATATTATACTGTGAGGAAAAAATAAACTATGATTAGCAGATTTCTACCCTTGAGAACAGAGTGGGTGGGCTAAGAGATACTCCTGCAGCCCAATCCATAATCATAGAACTAGAAGGTAAGAATCTATAGGGAACACAAAAGGACTAGATTCCCAGATAGGCAGCATTCTGGTAACTTCTCACATCTGAGCTTAAGAGCAGTTATGAAGAAGTCATTTTTGTTCCTGGTCACCACGGCAATAGTCCCTGAGGACAAATCCTTAGGAGAACTTAAAATTCTCATGGTAGGTATCTGAGCTATCTGGAAGCAGAAACAATTAGCATGTATGGACAATATCCAGAATCTGGAAATAACCTGACTACTGGAGAACAGACCACTGGATAAACAAACCCTGGTATAACTACACAATGCAATACTATGCTGTCATTAAAAAAAAAAAAAACGAAGTCATAAAATTTGCTTATAAATGGAGAGTATCATGCTGAGTGAAATGAGTTAGAAGGAGAGAGACAGTTATACGATGACTGAATTCACTTGTGAGATATAAAAAAAATACATAGTATGAGACTAATACAATAAGGGTAAACAGGGACCAGGAAGACTGGTCAATGGTTGCAAGCTTGCCACAGAATGTAATGGTTGGGGTAGGGGCCAAAGGGCCATAAAAGTAGAGAAGGAACCAGTACAATAATGCTAGTTGGGACTGATATTTTGGACTGAAACTGAATGTTGTAAATAGGTAAAGATATATACCTGATAACCTTTCAGTATTTCTATTGCATCCATAAGGCCCAAAAAGACAGGTGGTGGAGGGGTTGTGGGAGGGAAATTATGAAATTGTGGAGGGAAATGTGTGCTAATGAGGGGATGGGTGATAGAACATTGCATAACTGAAACCCAATCATGAACAACTTTGTAACTGTGTATCTCACTGTGATTCAATAAACTGAAAGAGTTGGCCACCCGATGGGGTGACTGACTGGGAGCCTCGAACGCCGCACCTACCAAGGAAAACTCTGAGAGACCGGGTCCTATGCAAAAGCAAGGGTTTTATTAATAAGCGAGTATACTCGGGCCCATAGCATGACCCCAAGTGGTCAGTGGCTAAGAGCCCCGAACCCCTCCAGGGAGGATCTTTTAAGAGATAGTTCCTGCCGCTACAGAAAAGCCCGCGCATAACCATCCAATAGATTTAAAATATTACATCAAGGTCTGCGTGCAGGCAGCCAATCACTTTGTACCAAGTAACCATTTCCCACCAATTAGATCATTTTTAATACTTCTTTCTATATTTGGTGCGGCTAGATACACGCGTGGGATCATGGGTCAGCAATGGCTATGCCTACGTGCAGGAATGCAATCCAGGCAATTCAGGCCAGATAGTAGATTCTGGGTGGGGGTCTAATAACCTCTAACAGGAATTTGTTCTGGGCCTTTTGTAGATAACAAAAAGGTTACTTCAAGATGGAAAGGACACTCAGGCCCTAAATTGGTAACTTTCCATGAGTAGGCCTGCCCTGGTTGGGAAAGGGAGTTTCTGCCTTCTTTTAAAACAAATATGCAAACAAATAAGTACTTATAAGCAAACAAACAAGTACTTATAAAAAAGAAAAAAAAAACATTTAGCAAGCCTCCTCGATTCTCACAAACAGACTGGGTCCATGTCAGTGTACTTCTGATGTTAGCAAGCAATCCTAAGCATCATGAACAGAAAATGCTCTCCCAAATATTGAGAGTTAGGAAGGTTATTCCACTGATGGCAGCCTGTGTCTGTACTCTGTATGTTCAGGAATGTGACCCATTTTCCTCTTTAACCCACCCTACACATAACTCCTGTCCTTCCAAGGTTATTTTAAAACCATTATTCTGGTGAAAGTTGATATTTTAAAACACAGAAATTCTAGATGACTGAATTGAGATAGAGCTGCTATTGAATATGGAGAATTTTTTTCACTTGGCTGATGCAGAGTCTTGCTCTATATAGATATACATGTGTCCATATGCACTTTGATAGTTTTCTATCTCAGCTCAAATCTCTATTTGTAACTAAACATCTATTGTCCAGGGCCCTGGCCTGCAGCCCCAGGCACAAATAAGGAAAACCTAGATCTTGCTGGACTTCATCCCTGCGGAAAAAGGAGAGGGATGGACTTGAGAGAAACTCTGCCTTGCCGCTGCTGCTGAGAAAGGAAAGAAAAGAGTGACACGGCGCAGCAGGGAGTTCTGGATAGCAGTACTTCATTTACTGAATAGGGTTTAAGTCTTTTATACAATATTTGGGTGGAGGGGGTAAAGCAACACTTCACAGGGTGTTTGCAAACTCCTGAGCCGTTGTAAAAGAAAACAGTCACAGATTTAGCATTTGCAAGGTAACATTTGCAAGATAACGATCATTAATTTACATATTCCTGTGATCAGCGGTTAGAAGACCAGGCACATTCTGCCTCACCTTAGCTAGGATAAGCACAGATATTTTGGATGCACGACTTTGCATCCAAAACATCCAAACCATGTGAGCAGGGCCCATTTCTGGGTCCTGCCCTTAGGGCCTTGTTGTGGGAAAGTGCTGGACCCTAAGGCTAACAGCTCAGAACCCAACAATCTATATTCCTTCATTGCCAAATGGCCAGCTAGACTAATTTCACTGAGTGCATGTCTTATTGGCAGCTGAAACAAGGCCTATCTTGGCTTGCTTTAGCACAGACTAAAAAAGTCTTTGTCTCTGTTGCATTTTACCAGCAGTAAGATACTTGAGACAACCAGCTTCCTGGCTATTGCTGAATATCTGTCTGACTCTAGCAATAAAACAAGGGTCAGGCACTAACAGCAACAAAACTCAGTCATATTCTGTAAGGGGTTGGCCACCCGATGGGGTGACTGATGGGAGCCTTGGAACGCCGCACCTACCAAGGAAAACTCTGAGAGACCAAGTCCTATGCAAAAGCAAGGGTTTTATTAATAAGCGAGTATACTCGGGCTCATAGCATGACCCCAAACGGTCAGTGGCTAAGAGCCCCGAGCCCCTTCCAGGGACGATCTTTTAAGGAATAATTCCCGCTACAGAAAAGCCCGCGCATAACCATCCAATAGGTTTAAAATATTACATCGAGGTCTGCGGCGCAGGCAGCCAATCACTCTGCACCAGGTAACCATCACCCACCAGTCAGGTATCGTACCAAATACAGAGGGGGACATCAGACGCGACCTCTCAGGAATGTTTGCCTTGTAGCCCTCCCTGGAATTATTTGCTTAAGGCCCTTCCTGCTGTGCTCCTGTCGAACTATCATTTTATCAGTTACTTTCCGTTGAGCCATTATTTTATCAGTTACCTCTGGCATTTTATCAGTTACCTCTGGTTCCTGTCTTTGTGTTCTGTGGGTGAGGGGCCATTCTTTCATTCCCCCTTTTCTTATGGGGGGTTCTCTAATCCTAGAGACCATTAGAGACCTTTACACCATAGGGCCTGATGCTGTTGCCTGAGTACTAACAACTTGACTTTACCCACCCGGTCTCTGATGAACGCAAGTAGCCTATTAAGAAGGCAAGGCCCAACTGTTAAATCAATAAGAATATGATGAGGGGCCCGGCTAGGGCTGAAAGCAAGGTAGTTAGTCAGGGGACTGTGCAAACCAAGACTCCAACCACACTCTTCGCACTTCCTTCACTATCCCAGAGTGATCTGCGTAGAAGCAGCACTTTTCCTAGACTAGGTTGCTTCACTGCCACGGGGCCCTTTCCTGTCAATCTATCACATCATATATATATTTTAAGAGATTTCACCACCTTATATTTTTAAGGGAAAATGGGTGAAGGTCCATCTTCTGGAGCTGCTTCATGCTGACAAAGGGACTGTAGACCCTGCCTGTCCAAGGGGTGAAATCTTCAAATGGGTCCCATGCAATGCAATGAATGGATCAGATTTTCTGAAGTTATTATTATCTGCAAGAAAAGATCAGATCAATTAGGCTAAGAACATTACTTAGAAATGATTAGGCCCCGGAGGAGTAAAAAGTCCCTCTTTGCCCTAGTGAGGGCAGAATACTTTGCTGTTTTAGAAAACACAGTGTTAAGGTAACACAAAATTGAAGCAAACATTTTGTGTCCAGATTTTTCTTATAGAAACACCAAGTCACCTTTCTGGCTTTTTGTACAACATAGAAAAGCCTTGCCCCTCTTACTGAATGTGTTAGAACCAATAGATGACTATATGCTGATCATCTGAATTTTTGCACAAAGTCAAACTGTCGATTCTTAAGATTTATGACACATAAAACACAGTTCTGAGTTACTCTAAACTGCCCTGTTTTGTCCCTTCCCATGGACAATTGTTATTCCCTAATGTTACTGGATGAGGTATTGGTACCATGATGGCTTAAGAATTAAAAACTTTTAAAATCCTTATGAATCTTAGAATCTTCAAATGACTGTGTACTTATAGAACTAAGAATAAACATCCAACCAATTTGGATGCTAACTTGAAAACCCTTGGCCTATTAGCAAACTTAAGCAACTGGATTAGCCATGGGGTTACCTTTTAAATCAAGCCTATTTGGATACATTTATTTAATTACCTTTCTGTAGATTTAGAATCTGATCTTTACAAAAGTTATAGAAATATGGTTTTCTCTCCACCTTTACTTTAAATTTGTCAAATGACTTAATAAACCTGACTGGTTCTTTTGCATAAACACAGCAAGACTGGAGAACTCTCCACTTAGGGTACCCGTTACTACTAAGAAGTCCTGGGAATTGGCTGAGAGCATGCCAACACCAATCATAGTATTTTAATGTCTCTACCTGTCACGTCAGGGCTACTCCAGGCTTGGCCATGAAGATCAGGTTCCATGATGAGCTACAGGTGACCTCGGGCCTCTTCCACTGGGTTGAGCAGAGCATGACAACATCCCTCTTTGGGGCTGAAGCCATTCCCTCCTGCAGCAGCTGTCCTTGTTGCATGGCCCAGGCAGTTGTCAGTCACCATAGATTGGCAGATTCCTTGTTCTTCACAGCAGAGATGATTTTCAGTTCTTCCTTCAGCCGGCCTGCCTTTAGGGTCTCCCCTGAGGTTTGTAGGGTACTTGCAGCTGTACCTGTTAACTACATGCTTCTGTCATTTAGACCAATCCCTTTGACTTCTATTTTTTCCTGGAAGAGGGCCTTGGGGTCCCATACTGCCTTTCCTGTCTGCAAGAGGGCTAGGCCCTATTACAGAGAGGAAATATTGTGTTTGAGTTTATGCAAACCAACACAGTGCCGTAAACCATTAAAAACATACTGAAGGTGTAAAGAGAGAAAAGCATATATTACATTTTACTTACAACGAAGTGCAATACACCAATTTGCTGTTGGAACTGCTTAAAAGAAGCATAAAGTCCTGTTGAAATAGAGCAGTTTAACAGTATCCTGTGTGACTTATTTAATTTCATGTCAAAACCCTAATTACTAATTTTTAGGAGCACTGTAACAGGAGTCCATACCATTTGTCTAATGTCTTTTCCATAGATCTTACCAAAAAGGTACTAGAACAATTCTTCAGAAAAGAGTTTCATAGTTTGTTTACTCAACATTCTCCGACCTTCTACACATTTCTTTAGATTCATTCTGTCCTGTAACTTTCCTGTAAAAACAAGCCTTCACTTTAACAGAATTCCTTTCTTTTTCCCACAGACATCTCCATTCATTATCTTTCTGTTACTTAAAATGCATGATCTAGACTTCTTATAGTTACACCCTAAAGGTATTAGCTTCCTTATTTTACAGAGCTCAATACAAATTAATCTCCCAAATTTGGAAACAGGTTGCTAATTATTATTTCATCTAGCATAGCAAAAACTACTTTAAAACATTAAATCAGTTCCATACATATTCAAGAGGCTGACACACTCACAAAGTTCTTTTAAATTTATGCTTGGCAAAGGTTCACTTCATATTAGAAATTATCCAGAAAACATTTAAAATTTTATTTTCAGAATTCCA
This sequence comes from Cryptotis parvus, assembly GCA_021461705.1. Taxonomy (NCBI): domain Eukaryota; kingdom Metazoa; phylum Chordata; class Mammalia; order Eulipotyphla; family Soricidae; genus Cryptotis; species Cryptotis parvus. Next base: position 51,985 of record JAJIBD010028322.1, read on the forward strand.
GTTTTTGGGATCACAAACAATGCAAAGTTAAAATACCCAAAAGATTACTACCTAGTAACAATAAAGATTTCACACTTGTGAATAACTAAGACTTTCAAGGTAAAGACTAGGTTGATACCTGTTGGCAAAGCTCACATGTATTAAGACTATCTCAATAATAGCACATACCGGGCAGACTAAAAACAAAGTCTGAAAAAAGAAAAACTGATCGCTGTCATTTACTTTTTACAGTTCTTTTAATTTTTCATGTTTAGAAACCACAAAATTTAAACGAACATTCTTAGCTCCTTGAATGTTAAAGAGATTCACCTTTTTTTTTTTTTTTTTCTCCAGCAAGGGCTACTCTGGAATTCTACCAGATTTATCAGGCTGAGGTGATTACCCTATTGCAGAAATAAAACGAATATGTACCAACATAAAAAGAAACATTTGAACTACCAATTTTTCATGAAACACAAGACCTTTTTTGATTTAATTGCAACAGTTCTTGTACCTTAGTTAATTTTCAAAACGGCCTAATTTCTCATTAGAATTTAACCAAAACTTATGAGGTAAAGCTCTGCACTATCTTACAAAGTTTTTATCTTTTTGCTGACTCTGGCTCTAGCTCCCACCCTTTTTTAAACAGCACAAGTTCGGGAGCAGAGAGAATTTCAGGGATCAGGAACACTTAAAAGGTTTTACAATTAGACCTTTTAACTTTTTACCATAAGATTTAGATTGAACATGTCAATTTCTCCTGTTCAACACTCAGTTTGGAACACATTGCCTATCCCTGGCTCAGCAATTTGCTATTGATTTCAAATTGGTTTCATTTAGCACTTTAACGTTTCACACAGACAAGACAACTGCAAACAATTGATGGCCACCACACACGCACACACATACATATACAGTTGATTGATTGACCTTTAGTTATGATTTGACACTTTTGGAAGGGTAGAGGAAACTGAGAGACTGAGAAAGGAAGGGCAGTCCCCCAGGGCAAATAGCCCTGCTCCACCAGTTTGGACCTCGCCTTGTCCAGTTTTTCAGCTGCACCAGTCTCTGTTCCCTGCCTGTGCAGTTGGTGTGGGGTCCTGTTCTGGTTCCTTTAATTCCAAGACACACGTACAGCAAATCTGACATTTTTCTTTTCTTTGCAAAGCTTGGTACAATACCATGAAGGCCTGGATGTTAGATATATACTCAGGCCACGTGTTATTACAAAGATCCTTAAGACGCTTTGGAGGTTCACTGTTTTAACAAGCAACCCAAGGGGGACTCTAACCCCTCCCATACTGGCCACTCCAGAGGGGACTCTAACCCCTCACATGCTGGCCACTAATTCAGAGAATTATCATGCTGTGGACCTCTTGATCAGTGATCTCTGCATTACTACAGGCGTCCCTGGGGCCCTCCGGGCATCCACCAGGACCACAAACTGTGTGTGGAGCTGGACCTAACCTGCCATGGGCTTCCAAGAGATCGGGAGAAGAAAAGTTCTGTCTTGCTTGCTTGCTACCTTCTGTGGCCTTGCTGATATTTGCTGCATCTCTTACTAGATTATGTGACTTTCTGTCTTGGTGAGAGGTTTTCCTTCCTAGTCTTTTTACCCTTTTTTTTTTCTTTGCCTGGGGCAAAAGCTGCTAGAGACCTCGTTTACATTCTAAATGACCTCCAGGTGTGCTCTAGCCATTTCTCTCACTAGTAAGGGGAGAAAGGGAAAAGGACTGCTGAAATATGGTCTCCTAGAATCTTTCACTAGTGAGTTTCCTCCCGTTCCTCCCATGCAAGCTCCACAGGTGACGCGAGACAGACAAAGGAGAGGGTACCGATTTACAGAGACCATTCAGTTGCTTGTCTACTGGTGAAGAACTTAGCCGTAGTGGACTCAGCAGTTGTGACTTGCGGCTGACCACTAGGTCAGCGCCACCATAGACCATATGTTCTTCCTAGCAGACAGCCCACTCGGGCTCCAGAACCTTTGTGGGACCTTAAGGGTGCCGGTCGTGGAGCCACAGACTCACGCCTGATAGGAAGACCTATCAGGGTGCTCATACACACACTCACTTACACAGAGGTTATAACATTCCTCCCCTGTTCCCCCTAGAGATTTCCGAGGGAGCAGCATACCTTCTTTGCAGATTTTCACTGATTATCTCCTTCTGGTGGAACTCCTCGCAGCCACTCACTGCAATGTTCTGCTGCAGTAGCCAAAATACCTCACTGGTAGCTTATGTGAGGCGGGAAGGGGAGAGAAATGCAATTCCTTGGGGTACATGATGTCAATAACCAAACATACACAGGTCACAATTACAAATAGGACAGAGATTACTTCACACAGTTTCACACTCTCTTCAATCACGCGGACCGGTCCTCCTTTCACTCAGACTCACCCCACACTCACCACTCTCACAATCCGGATTTGGAATTTTTGTTCGAACAGGTTTTCTTAGACTGCTGTGATGAGCTCAAGAGAATCCTCGGTGTTGGGCGCCAACCTGCTGTTTCTGGGTTACAAACCTAGGTCTTCTCAGGACTCACCCTGAGGCCGGGACTCGAACCCGGACTTTTCTCACTCTCGACTTGGAAGGAGGAAGGAGGCGTTCGTGTCTCCTTCCCCCAGACGGAGTCGGCCATTCTACTGAATAAAAGGTCAGAGAAAGAGGAGTAGAAGGAGTCTGCCCCATGGCCAGTGAGGCAGGAGAGAGAAATTCAGGGTACAGTAAGAAAGTCAGAAGAGACAGAAGAACACTGAACTACAATAACACACCTAAATGAGTTTTCCGCAGACACGACAGAGGCAAGGGTCTAGGGGGTTGATTTGAGCTTGGTAAAAACCTGACAGTTTCACTAACAACCTGGGAGGAAAGACACCGCTTTCCCCCGCCAGACCTGGGAGGAAACGACACCGCTTTTCCTCCCGCCAGACCTGGGAGGAAACGACACCGCTTTTCCTCCCGCCAGACCTGGGAGGAAACGACACCGCTTTTCCTCCCGCCAGACCTGGGAGGAAACGACACCGCTTTTCCTCCCGCCAGACCTGGGAGGAAACGACACCGCTTTTTCCTCCCGCCAGACCTGGGAGGAAACGGTACCGCTTTCCTCCCGCCAGACCTGGGAGGACGCTGCAGCACTTTCCTCCCGCCAGACGGAGAAGTCCGGGTGTCCCCGGATCTCCACCACCACTGGGGCGTCCCCCAGGGCTGTGACCTGTGGTTTTAGGACACGCCTATCCACCACAGTCGGGGAGAGAGTGGGCGAGGCTCACGCCCCTACCGACCCCTCGATCCGACAGTCACTACAGAAGCCGGCACCCAGAATCACTTAGCGATCGCAACTATAAAAGGACGTCCACTTACCCAGGATGGTCTTGTCAGGGTCCTCGAGGCAGGCGGGGTCCTTGGCTCCCGGATCCCGGACGAGCCCCCAAATGTAGGGTTGGCCACCCGATGGGGTGACTGATGGGAGCCTTGGAACGCCGCACCTACCAAGGAAAACTCTGAGAGACCAAGTCCTATGCAAAAGCAAGGGTTTTATTAATAAGCGAGTATACTCGGGCTCATAGCATGACCCCAAACGGTCAGTGGCTAAGAGCCCCGAGCCCTTCCAGGGACGATCTTTTAAGGAATAATTCCGCGCTACAGAAAAGCCCGCGCATAACCATCCAATAGGTTTAAAATATTACATCGAGGTCTGGCGCCGAGAGGCAGCCAATCACTCTGCACCAGGTAACCATCACCCACCAGTCAGGTATCGTACCAAATACAGAGGGGGACATCAGACGCGACCTCTCAGGAATGTTTGCCTTGTAGCCCTCCCTGGAATTATTTGCTTAAGGCCCTTCCTGCTGTGCTCCTGTCGAACTATCATTTTATCAGTTACTTTCCGTTGAGCCATTATTTTATCAGTTACCTCTGGCATTTTATCAGTTACCTCTGGTTCCTGTCTTTGTGTTCTGTGGGTGAGGGGCCATTCTTTCAATTCCAGTTTACCAAAATTGGGCCCCATGGGATGAACCCAGAGCCATAGCAGAGCCCTGGCAAGCTACCTGTGGTGTATTTGTTATGCCAAAAACAGTAACAAGAATGGATCTCATTCCCAATGGAGATGTTACTGGCATCTGCTTGAACAAATGGGAGGGACAAGTGACAAGTGTGAAACTAGAATATGCTACATATATCACAGTTTCATATTTTTTGCATGGTCATATGTAACTATTATATACACACTCTAAAGATAAGCATTAAGTAATCCTCCAGGAAGAGGACTTGACAGAATATGGTCCAACCTGAATTAACTTCTTGCTTGGAGGGCCATCTGATTAAATTGGCTTTTTTCTAGAGGAAAATTATACTCAGATCTATATGATAGGAGGTAGCCTTGCATCTAGACTCGTAATTAGATTGTTCTCATTCCATGGAAAGTGGGAAAAGAGGCCTATTTCCTTGTATGATTATACCTCAAAAAGATAACTTCCAAGCTTTCAAGAAACACGCAACTTTATTTATTTATTTATTTATTTATTTATTTATTTATTTATTTATTTATTTATTTTGCTTTTTTGGTTCACACCCAGCAATGCTCAAATGCTCAGGGGTTTCTCCTGGCTCTGCATTCAGGAATCACTCCTGGCGGTGCTGGGGGGGGGTGGGGGGACCATATGGGATGCTGGGGATTGAACCCAGGCCCGACAGGCCAGCTGCGTGCAAGGCAAACACCCTACCCCTGGCCTATCACTCCGGCCCTGAAACACGCAACTTTAAAAGGTAAAAGCCTTGTTTACTATTTGAAACTTTTATATATACATATATATGAAAGAAACAGAAAATGTATTTATAATTGCATTTTTGCATTCTTCCTAAGTTGCTCTAATAATTACACTAACTTAAATGGTATGGTTTTAAATCTGCAGTTGTTATGTATTTATAAAGATGCACATATTGTTAAACTTTGATGGTAATAATAACAATGAATAAATATATGGCAATACAATACTTATAAAATATATTAGCTTATATATATAACTATATGCATTTTACAAATTATATTACTATATGTAAACATATGCAAATGTAGATATATGCATACATTAAAAGTTTGCATTTCTCCCCTAAATGTACAATGAAAAAATAATAAATCTATGAGTAATTTTGTTCTATGGAACAACAATGAAAAAATGTTATTGTGTGTTGTGTGGGTCTGTGTGTGTTATCTCAAATTTTCACAAGGGGCATAATTTCATAATGAAAAATAATTTTATTCAGATAGAATCTTTCCTTCATTGATTTTTGTGTTCACTTTCACTTTGTTTCTACTTTCACTTATAAGATCAGCTAATGTTTACCATTATGGCACAAAAAAGGATGCAAATATTTACTTTCTAAACAGTAGGAAGGCCTTTCAAGACTCTCTAACAGTTGTAGACTCTCACAGTGAGCTGATTAAGATTTGTGCACCCATAAAAAGTATAGCGATTAAAGGAGAGGACTGGATATGTATTCATAATTAGAGAGGGGACCAGAGTTGTATTTGGGACATGATTAACTGGTAATCAGTAAAGAACAAACTGATTATTAGCTGTTCAATTCTTGTTGGTCTTAGGGGATTCCACTCAGTAGCCTAATTAAAATGAGCTTGAAGTCTTCACATCTCCATTCAGTGACAAATTCATTATAATATTCAGTTCTTTGCATAAGAATTTCCTTCCCCCACTTTAATCATATGTTTTGCATTTGTGTAACACCTTCCTTGATTAGTTTCTCTACAGGATTAGCTTTTTATAACTGCATGGTTTATGAAAGTAAATGTCACATATAAGACAATCTGGATATTAAGGTTTATTGTCAGTCTTGGAATTTTTTGAAAAGGAAAAGGCAAACAAAAGGCACACACTTGTTTTAATTAAAATGACTTTCTTTGCTTTCTGGAATGTTTGTTTGGCTCTGAATATTTTTGTAGAGATAACATTTCAGAAAGAATATAACTCAATGGTTCAATAGGGATAGAAAAATATTTTATGTTTTACTCTAACTCAAGGGAATTTGTATTAATTGCTTTATTTTCAGCTTCAAGTTACCCTTTGGGATAACAGTAGTTCTTCCTGACTCGGGTACTGTTTAGATTAGAAATGCATTCAGGGCTTTGAAATATGCAATACAAGGTTTCTAAATGTGTGTTTTGTAGTTCAAACAGAGTAGTGATTTAGCAATTACCCAATTAATTTGATCAGTATTGATGGGGAAACTGGGACTGAATTTGAAAACTGCATGAATGTATTGTTGCAGAGCATCTGAGTTAGCAATCTAATTCATTTATGATCTAACTTGGTAACCTCACTTTCATTCATTGCATATAATTACATTATATATGTAAGATGCTTTTAAACGTGTGAGAAAAAAATGATTTCAAAATAGCATTTAAAATAGAAGATTAATAATAGATAATAATGAAAGAGAATAATAATAGACTTTTGTAATAAAAATGTCTATCATCTATTTGGTATCATTAATTTTTCTGATAACAAAAATATATATGGCAATATTTTCTGTGCACCATTCACCAATATATGGATTAATGAATACATATAGTAGCATCTCATTTTTTAAAAGTAATACATCTTAATACAACTTTCGATGCTGCTTGTAAAATTTGAGATCACTTTTAAAGCTTTCTTTTTTAATATTCATATATATATGTATAATTTTCTACACATATGCTCCATTATAACCATTTGTACTTTATACTTTCCATATATTCAATACTCATAGCATCTACTATTTCAATACCCTAAGTTAATTCTGCATAGATTAGTTTTGTTCATGAACATTTGATAATAAATTTTCATCTACCTAGGATAAAGCATAGTGAAACATTGAGGCAGTATGGAAAAAAATATTAAAAGACTACTTTTTTTTTTTTTGCCTACACTGTCGTGCTCATGGTTTACTCCTGGGTCTGAGCTCAGAGATTACTTACGCTTGATGGGGCTGGGGACCACCATAATTGGTGTGATGATCAAACACAAATCTACCATGTGCAAAGCAAGTGCTGTACTTGCTATAATACTTTCCAGTTTGACGAAATTTTCAGTATAACAGAATTGTACAAAATTGTTGACAAATAAAAACACGATGACTCTAAATTGGCTTCACTATGCAGAAGATATATTATGATTATAGAAAATAGATTATAGAAAATAGAGCATGTTCAACTTTTTACAGTTTACATTAAAAAATTTTATTCCCCTGTGGTTTATTAACCTCAGTGAATATACTACAAACCACAGTGCACAAAGAGAGAAAGAGACAGAGAGGAGAAAAGAATCTGCCATAGATGCAGGCAGTGGGGGTAGGGGGAGAGGGAAACTGGGAAAATTGGTAGTGTAAATGGGCACTGGTGGAGGGAATGTGTATTGAAACACTGTATGACTGAACCCAATTATGAACAGCTTGTAATTGTCTATCTCACAGTGATATAATATTTTTTAAAACAGCCTGGCTTATAGTATTATATGGCCTAGACTATTAGTTTTTTTGACTAATCATTTAACTATTTAATTATTTCTAGTTGAGAGGTGAAAACAATGACTCAAGGGATAGGAGTATATGCTAACATGTATGAATCATTGAGTCTGACCCTGTGAGCACCACTAGATATGGCCATCCATGTCCCTGAACACTGTCACACATGGCCTCTGTAAAGGAATTCTACATGAAAATGAAGTGAAGTCATATAATTTATGCTTATACCACTATTTTCATGATGTCAAGCACTATATGAATCCTTTCCCTGTATGTATTTCTAGGATTGGGTGACATAATTTAATTTAATATAAACCTTTTCATATTTTGTAGAATCAATACATAAATACATTTAAACGAATATAATTAATGACAAAAGCAAAATTCTGAGGGATATCCAACTAGTTTGAAAAATTTTACCGCACCGAAATTAAATAATGTATTAGTTCAGCAATATCACTAGAGATTCCCACCTTTGTTTGATCCTTAAGTAGTAGTCTTATTTCCTAGTATATATTACCAAGTCATCTTCTTACAGAATATGGACCAGCTCTTACAACATTCCGTAATGATTTGGTGGCAGTTGAAAAGCAAGCTATCCACTTTGTGGATGGAATTACTGCACTACATTCTGCTATTTGGATGAAACTCAAATACTATATTCATGCTAATAAAGAGAGATATATAGAATGATTTTTTTCTATATGTGGGATATAAAAGCCCATACTATGGGTACAACAAACTACCAAAAGCAACATTATCTAAGAATAGAGCTTACATTTATGTATCATCCCTACCACTGACAATACTATAAAATTGTTGTCATAGAGAATAAAAAGAAAGTTAAATTAAAATATATAAGCTACCCTAAATGTAAAATGTTCAAATATCAATAAAATGGTTTCCATCTTGAAGATTTAATTTATGAGGTGTTGGTATGTGGAAACAATTTAAGTAACCCATCTGAATTTCTACAAAATATTAAGGTAATAGGTAATTTTTCTTGATCACTTGATCACTTGAATCCCGCTATTCATCAATTTGTTCGAGCTGGCACAAGTAAATTTCCATTTGACCCTATCACATGCCAATGTAGCCCAATGACATCGTGTTCCTTCAGGAATATGAAGAGTCTCAAACCGTTCCTTCAGGGTCTTGACGAAGTCTGACCATCTTGTAGGTGAGCACCATGTGATCTTTTGACATCCCATGGGATCCAGTCAGTAATGGCTCTAGTCCAGCGGTCATCTCAAATCGCATTACATGTCCAGCCCATCTGATTTTCGATGCCTTGGCAAATGAGACAGTGTCCCTGATACTGTTTGCACTTAAGCAAAATTTTGCTTGCACTTAAGCAAAAACTTATAAAGTATATATAACACATACACACATGTATATGATATTTATTGTGTATATTAAAGTACTACTACATATTTGAGCTACTAGGTAGCTTTCTGTAATCAATAGCTCTGGTATTTATCATCATGATCCTAATCCTAGTTTACAAATGCCCAGCACTCATTTCCCGATACTCTAATATATTTTATATTTTTCAAAGATATATTCACCAGCTTATCCTCCAAGACACATTCATAAATCTTTCAGGGATTGTTTTAGCATTTTTCTGATTACTAATAAAATTCAAGTCATTTCATATTAATTATGTTTTTCCCTGAGCAATATTTCAATCATGTCCTTGTAAATGACAATGAAAACTTTTGTCTATGTTGATAAATTGTAGATTTTTCTAGAATGTATCATTTAATTTATTTGTATAACTTCCAATTACCTAAATATACTCAATGTGAAATTTTGAAACTTGCTAAAGATTAAACTGCTAAATATTAAAAAATAAAATACTGCTATAATAGTTAACACCCATGGTAATCTGTGTTTTTCCTTGATGTAATTAATTTTAAGTTAACCGCTGCATCAATTTGCTTATCCTTCATTTGGCATATAATCTGTTAAGCATATCTAATATTTTTTGGCTTTGACTATTACAATTTTGTTTTTATTCTTAGTTATAATTTCTCTGAAATTTACATTTTATACTTTGCATGTCTACCATATTTATGACTATTAATATTTTTTATAAACTATTTGATATATTTATATTTCTTTTTAAATTCTTTGTTCTATATCTAAAATGTAAATCATCTGGAATACTTTTCTATCAATTTTATTTTTGTTCAAGGATTATAATTACATGTACTTTCATCTAGACAATAAACATGAGAGAAATGGAGATCTACACATATTTTACTTTACCAGTTTTTATTGTTATTGGTGTAGGGGGTAAAGATGTTTCTTTTTTTCCAATGTATTAGGGTGAGGACCTTACAGTTTATACCTGTCTTGAGCAAAATTGAGCTGAAACTGCACCAAAGCATAAATTAGATTAAATTTGTCTGTAACTAATCATGTCTACAATAACCACACATCTGCTCTATTATTGTGCTTAATCTGGTTGCAAGCTCAAGATAAAACATATTCTAGCAAATCTTTAACACTAAAATACCACATTGGTATGCAAGTATTCTGTTTCTACTCTTACTTTTTTCTTACCTTCCAACAATATTAGAGGGGATGGAAATCTTTTGTCAAAGTTTACTGTACATAATTTGACTTCACTTGTATCACTTATCTTCCTGTTGCTCATAGATTTGCTCCAGTGGGCAACAGTAACATTCCCATGCATCCTGTCGCATGCTAGTGTAGCCCAAGCACATCTGCTAACCCAAGGACACAAAGAGCCTCAAACCATTCGTCCAGGTCATGGGAATGAGGTCTATAATTGTTACTGGTTTTTGGCATACCAAATACGCATGGGTAGCTTGCCAGATTCTGCTGTGCAGGTGTGATACTCTTGGTAGTAGGTAGGCTTTCAGTTCGCATTTACTGATGAACCGCAATGGAGAGAGATCAGCTTTCTCTTGGGTGGAGCTCTGACCAGCTGTGGAGTCTAGATGTTGAAAATGGATGCCCTCATGCTGAGGTGGTTCCTCTGGCTTCTTGCAAGGATCCACCTATTTTAATTCCTTTATTAATTAGCCAGTTCCTTCCCACTATTGTATCTACACTGTCTGGTGGGACAGGTCCTTTCACAGACCTTGTTCTTAGTTTGTAAGGGCATTGATTTGGGAGAAAATGTAATAGTCTCAGGGCAAAGGATATCTAAAATGCCCATACCTTTCTTAGCAGCAAAAGTCACCAGACTTTTTTGTGGAGATGGAGCTGGGTCCCCCTTCCCTGCCTTGTCCCATCCAGGAGGCCTGGTGACCCCTCCCATGAACTGCCTCCAGGCTGTCAGCCATGATGCAGAGACTGAGACACACGAGGCAGAGTTGCCATCTGGCTCCCCCGAGGAGGGCGGTCACTTGCAGCCATGCAGTACATCAAACTAGTGAAAATGAACCATGTTCTTGAAACTCAGAAAGTAAATTCAAGAACAGAATTTGGCTAGATTTTTCCCAGAAACAATAGGGAAGAAAATGAATTCATCAATAACGTTGCCATGTATGTGCTTTAACAGTCAATGTATCATTGTGAAGCAGAATAATTTAACATAGCATGTAATTTTTGACTTTCATCTTTTCTTTCCTAAAGGAAAGTTGAGGAGGAAGGGCCTTGATTTGGCTCTAATATCCTAAATAAATATTTAGGATTGGTTATTCTAGTAGTAGAGCTGAAGATAAAAGCACTGACATGCTTTTTTGCTTGGGGCATTGAGCCTGAGAAGAATTTGAGAAAATAAAGATAACCCCCAAATATTTCAGATGTTCATGGAAACATCCAGAGTCCATGATAGTAACATCCGAAGTAAGTATATTTTAAGTATTGTGATTCAATCATGAATCTAGGACTTTAACTGTCATGTATGACATCAAATCCACAAACTTTTAGGTAAACAGTCCTTAATGTTTTCTTGCCAGCATTATATGCTACCAGTGTTTCTTCTATTTATTTGGAATGCGATTGTCTATTTTGTATTAATGTATATTTGTTTATGTTTTATCTTTTAATTATACCTATTTTTAAATTAAAAAAAATATTTAAATTGTATAGAAGTGCTGGTAATGAATGAATACTCTGTCAACCATACTTCCCATGTTATTTCAATTTTTTAAGTGCAGTTAATCTATTCCTTTAATTTCTACCTTAGAACTTACCACAATGTGGAATAAAAACATCTCTCTCACACATACTTATTTAAAAAAAAGATAAATGGATTAGAACAGATAATATGATTAACTCTATCTCTCCTTTAGGTAATGAATTTTTCATGCACTGGGTTTCAAATAATATAATGTAAGAAAAATCTAAAATAGTTAATTGTTCAAAATGTTAAGATATGATAATATCTTTTTAATATTCTGTGATGTGGTCAATTTCATTGTGGAACTGTCCCGCCAGAGATTCCCAGTCCAACGTTTCGCTTCAGCTTTCTGGAACTGTGAGTTCCCATGAATGGTCTTGTGGACATGATTAATTCAGATAGTCTCTCACCCTGTTTGTTCCATACAAGGCCTTGGGTCCTGATGTGGAGTTTTTCAGCCGATCTTCTTGGTCCTATCTTGGCATTAAAATCACCGACTATGATCTTGTAGAAGGTGTGATCTTTTATAGAACTCCTCCAATTCCTCCAATTCAATTGAAGAATTGAACCGTCTTCATCGACGGTTTTGTCTGAACGATGTAGCTGTCGCCCCCAAATTCCAAAAAGGATCAGACCACCGTCTCCCTTCGGGCAAAATTCTACTTCCTGCAACGGGAAGAAAAGACTGCAAAGTTTAAGAAGAGAACTCCCCAGAATGACCACCAACTGGGAACTCTTTGGCACCATTGCAGCAACATGGGAAGATACCATCATTGACAACATCGAAGAAGAATACAACCGACTGGTTCAGCACTTCCATGATTGTGAGAAGAATGCCGAGAGAGAGAAAGACACAAAAGGACGCCTGTCTTCAGAAACTCTTGAGCTCATTCGCCAACGTGGCAAATGCGAGCCTCAGGGAGACCAAATGCTAACATCCAAGCTTGCTAAACAGTGCAGAGAAGCGATAAAAGAAGACCTCAAAGACAGAAGAGCAGAAATATTGGAAGATGCAACAGAAGCCGGAAAAAGCATTCGCACTGCCCGCCTTACCTTTCACCAACTATAAGACCAAGATGACCGCCCTCCGACGCCCCTGATGGATCTATCACATCTTCCAGAAAGGCAATGGAGAAGATTATCCAGGACTTCTACTCAAATCTCTTTGATAGCCACATCCACCTGCCCACATACCAAATTCCACAGGATGGATATGTCATTCCCAATGTTCTCCCTTCTGAAATCCTACATGCCATCTCTTGGGTAAAGAAGAGAACAGCACCAGGCCCAGACAAAGTCAGACCCGAACACCTGAAGAATCTGCCGCCGGTACTCATCAATACACTAGCTTCGCTCTTCACACGCTACCTGTCCGAATGCAAGGTGCCCTCCCAATGGAAAAACCAGTAGGACAGTTCTACTGCTCAAGAAGGGAGACATTCACGACATCGGCAACTATCACCCCATCTGCCTGTTGTCCGTCATCTACAAGTTGTTTACACGAGTCATCCTGAACAGGATTAGCAGAACACTAGATGAAGGACAACCATGCGAGCAAGCAGGCCTCCGGAAAGGATTCAGCACAACCGACCATATCCACACAGTAACCAAGCCTCATTGAGGTTTGTAGGGGAGTACAAGATGCCGCTCTGTCTCACGCTCATTGATTTACAGAAAGCCTTTTGATTCTGTGGAGACTGAAGCAGTCATCGAAGCCCTAGCCAAACAGGGTGTTCAAACCCAATACATCAAGATCCTTCGTGAGCTGTATTACGGATTCACCACCAGGATCTCACCATTCTACAAAGAAGTGATCATTGATGTCAAAAGAGGGTTCGACAGGGTGATACCATTTCACCAAAACTCTTCAGCGCCACCCTCGAGAACATCATGCGACAATTAGAATGGGAAGGAATGGGAGTGAAGATAGATGGTCGGCAACTACACCACCTCCGCTACTGATGACATCGTTCTAATAACACCAAACATTAGCCAAGCAGCACAAATGCTGGCTGACTTCTGACCGAGAATGTGGAAAGATAGGTCTACAGCTGAATCTCAAAAAAAACTATGTTCATGAAGAATGAACTAGTTCCAGAGGCCCCATTCACTCTCAATGGAACAAACATCTCTGAATGCAGCAGTTATGTGTACCTAGGTCGAGAAGTCAACATGATGAACGACCTAAAACCTGAGCTGCGCAGGAGGAAGAGAGCGGCATGGAATGCCTTTCAAAGGCATCGAAGAAATAGCTAAAAGGACAAAGAACCTTCGGCTCCGGGCACATCTTTGACTCCACCCTTCTCCCTGCATTAACATATGCCTCAGAGACCTGGGCCCCACAAAAGCAGGATGAGAATGCTATTCGGGTCTCCCAGAGAGGAATCGAAAAGAGCTATGCTTGGAATATCACGCCTCACTCAAGTGAGAGAAGGAATCTGGAGTTCTGACCTCCGCCACTATTCCAGAATCAGGGACGCTGTCTCGCTTGCCAAGGCATCGAAAATCAGATGGGCTGGACATGTACGCGATTTGGAGACAACCGCTGGACTAGAGCCTTTACCGACTGGATCCCACGGGATGTCAAAAGATCACG
>JAJIBD010028323.1:0-16562 GCA_021461705.1 Cryptotis parvus
AAGGGTTGGCCACCCGATGGAGTGACTGATGAGAGCCTAGGACACGCTGCACCTACCAAGGAAAACTCGAGGGAGATACAAGAGTCCTGTGCAAGCATGTTTTATTAAAGCGAGTATACTGGAGCTCTTAGCATGACCCCAACAGTCAGATGGCTAGAGCCCGAGGCCCTTCCCAGGGACCACCTTTTAAGGGAATAATTCCCGCTACAGAAAACCCCGCGCATAACTAATAGGTTCAAAATATTACATCAAGGTCTCGCGCATGTGCTGGAATCCCTCTGCACCCGGTAACCATTACCCACCAGTCGACGTATCAAATACAGGGGGGACATCAGAAGCAACCTCTCGGGAATGTTTGCCTTGTAGCCCTCCCTGGAATTATTTGCTTCAAGGCCCTTCCTGCTGTGCTCTTGTCGAACTATCATTTTATCAGTTACTTTTCGTTTGAGCCATTATTTTATCAGTTACCTCTGGCATTTTACCAGCTATCTCTGGTTCCTGTCTTTGTGTTCTGTGGGTGAGGGGCCATTCTTTCAGTTCCCCCTTTTCTTATGGGGGGCCCTCTAATCCTAGAGACCATTTTGAGACCTGGCCACCATAGCCTGATGCTGTTGCCTGAGTACTAACAACCTGACTTTACCCACCGGGTCTCTGATGAACAAGGTAGCCTCATAAGAAGGCATGAGACCCAACTGCAAAATTAATAAGAGTATGATGAGGGGCCCGGCCTTTGGGCTGAAAGCAAGGTAGTTAGTCAGGGGGACTACACTGAACCAATGATCAACCACTCTCTCAGCTTCCTTCACTATCCAGAGTGGTCTGCGTAGAAGCAGCACTTTTCCTAGACTAGAGTTTGCTTTCATCGCCATGGGGGCCCTTTTCCTGTCAATTTATTCACATCATATTTCTTTTTGTAAGAGATTCACCGCCTGTTATTTTTAAGAGGAAAAATGGGTGAAGGTCCATCTTCTGGAGCTCCTTCTGCTGACAAAGGGACTGTAGACCTGCCTGTCCAGGGGTGAGAATCTCCAAATGGAATCCCATGCGAATGCAATGAATGGACTCAGATTTTCTAAAAGTTATTAATCTGCAAGAAAAGATCCAGATCAATTAGGCTAAGAATATTACTTAGAAATGACTAGGCCCTGGAGGGAGTAAAAAAAGTCCTCTTTGCCCTAGTGAGGGGCTAGAATACTTTTGCTGTTTTAGAAAACACAGTGTTAAGGTAACACAAATTTGAAGCAAACATTTTGTGTCCAGATTTTTTTTTTTTAGAAACACCAAGTCACCTTTCTGGCTTTTTGTACAACATAGAAAAGCCTTGCCCCTCTCACTGAATGTGTTAGAACCAATAGATGACTATATGCTTTGATCATCTGAATTTTTACACAAAAAGTCAAACTGTTGATTTCTTAAGATTTCCCCGACACATAAAACACAGTTCTCAGTTACTCTAAACTGCCCTGTTTTTGTCCCTTCCATGGATAATTGTTTTTCCTAATGTTACTGTTGAGGTATTGGTACCATGATGGCTTAAGAATTAAAAAAACTTTTAAAATTCTTATGAATCTTAGAATTTTTAAATGACTTCAGTAGTACTTATAGAACTAAGAATAAACATCCAACCAATTTGGATGCTAACTAGAAAACCCTTGGCCTATTAGCAAACTTAAGCAACTGGATTAGCCATGGGGTTACCTTTAAATCAAGCCTATTTGGATACATTTATTTAATTACCTTTCTGTAGATTTGGAATCTGATCTTTACAAAAGTTATAAGAAATATGGTTTTCTCCACCTTTCCGCTCAGAAATTTGTCAAAGATGACTTGTAAACCCTGACTGGTTCTTTTTGCATAAAACACAGCAAGACTGGGAGAACTCTCCACTTAAAGTGTTCCCATTTTACTAAAAGTTCTGGGAAGTGGGCTGGAGACAGAGAGCATGCCAACACCAATCATAGTATTTATATTGCTCTACCTGTTACGTCAAGGAACTGCACCTCCAGGCTTTTGGCCACGAAGATCAGGTTGCATGATGAGCTTACAGGGTGACCCCAGGCTCTTCCACTGGGTTCACAGAGCGCGACAACATCTCTTCCCGGGGCTGAAGCCATTCCCTGCAGCAGCTGCCCTTGTATGGGTCGGGAAGTTGTCAGTCACCACAGATTGGCAGATTCCTTGTTCTCAGCAGATGATTTTCGTTCTTCCTTCAGCCGGCTCAGCCTCTAGGTCTCCTGAGGTTTGTAGGGTACTGCAGCCGTACCTGTTAATCACATGCTTCTGTCATTTAGACCAATCCTTTGACTTCTATTTTTCCTGGAAGAGGGCCTAACCCATACTGTTTTCCTGTCTGCAAGAGGGCTAGGCCCTATTACAGAGGAAATATTGTGTTTGAGTTTATGCAAACCAACACGTCAGAAAACCATTAAAAACATAATTGAAGGTGTAAAGAGAGAAAGCATATTATATTTTTACTTACAACGTATGCCCACACCAATTTATGTTGAAACTGCTAAAAAGAAGCATAAAGTCCCAATAGAGCATAGCTTAACAGTATCCTAACTTATTTAATTTCATGTCAAAACCCTACTACTAATTTTTAGGAGCACTAAAATAGAGTCCATACTCTTTGTTTAATGTCTTTTCCATAGATTTTACCAAAAGGTACTAGAACAATTCTTTCAGAAAGAGTTTCAGTTTGTTTACTAACATTTTCCTTTCAATCCTTCTAAGGCCACATTCCTTTACATTTTTTCCCCCCATTCTAATCCCCCCCTGTCCCAAATCTCTCTTTTTTTTTTTTCTCCAGCAAGGGCTACTCTGGAATTCTACCAGATTTATCAGGCTGAGGTGATTACCCTATTGCAGAAATAAAACGAATATGTACCAACATAAAAAAAAAGAAACATTTGAACTACCAATTTTTCTATGAAACACAAGACCTTTTTGATTTAATTGCAACAGTTCTTGTACCCTAGTTAATTTTCAAAAACGGCCTAATTTTTCATTAGAATTTAACCAAAACTTATGAGGTAAAGCTCTGCACCATCTTACAAAGTTCTTATCTTTTTGCTGACTCTGGCTCTAGCTCCCACCCTTTTAAACAGCACAAGTTCGGGAGCAGAGAGAATTTCAGGATCAGGAACACTTAAAAGGTTTTACAATTAGACCTTTAACTTTTTACCATAAGATTTAGATTGAATATGTCACTTTCTCCTGTTCAACACTCAGTTTGGAACACATTGCCTATCCCCTGGCTCAGCAAATTGCTATTGATTTCAACTTGGTTTCATTTAGCACTTTTAATGTTTCACACAGACAAGACAACTGCAAACAATTGATGGCCACCACACACGCACACACATACATATACAGTTGATTAATTGACCTTTAGTTATGATTTGACCCTTTTGGAAGAGTAGAGGAAACTGAGAGACTGAGAAAGGAAGGGCAGTCCCCCAGGGCAAATAGCCCTGCTCCACCAGTTTGGACCCTCGCCTTGTCCAGTTTTTCAGCTGCACAGTCTCTGTTCCCTGCCTGTGCAGTTGGTGTGGGGTCCTGTTCTGGTTCCTTTAATTCCAAGACACACGTACAGCAAATCTGACATTTTTCTTTTCTTTGCAAAGCTTGGTACAATACCATGAAGGCCTGGATGTTAGATATATACTCAGGCCACGTGTTATTACAAAGATCCTTAAGACGCTTTGGAGGTTCACTGTTTTAACAAGCAACCCAAGGGGGGACTCTAACCCCTCCCATACTGGCCACTCCAGAGGGGACTCTAACCCCCCTCACATGCTGGCCACTAATTCAGAGAATTATCATACTGTGGACCTCTTGATCAGTGATCTCCGCATTACTACAGGCGTCCCTGGGGCCCTCCGGCATCCACCAGGACCACAACCTGTGTGTGGAGCTGGACCTAACCTGCCATGGGCTTCCAAGAGATCGGGAGAAGAAAAGTTCTGTCTTGCTTGCTTGCTACCTTCTGTGGCCTTGCTGATATTTGCTGCATCTCTTACTAGATTATGTGACTTTTTGTCTTGGTGAGAGGTTTTCCTTCCTAGTCTTTTTACCCTTTTTTTCTTTGCCTAGGGCAAAAGCTGCTAGAGGCCTTGTTTACGATTTTAATTGACCTCCAGGTGTGCTCTAGCCATTTCTCTCACTAGTAAGGGGAGAAAGGAAAAGGACTGCTGAAATATGGTCTCCTAGAATCTTTCACTAGTGAGTTTCCTCCCGTTCCTCCCATGCAAGCTTCAGGTGACGCGAGACAGACAAAGGAGAGGGTACCGATTTACAGAGACCATTCAGTTGCTTGTCTACTGGTGAAGAACTTAGCCGTAGTGGACCCAGCAGTTGTAGACTTACGGCTGACCACTAGGTCAGCGCCACCATAGACCATATGTTCTTCCTAGCAGACAGCCCACTCGGCTCCAGAACCTTTGTGGGACCTTAAGGGTGCCGGTCAGTGGAGCCACAGACTCACGCCTGATAGGGAAGACCTATCAGGGTGCTCATACACACACTCACTCACACAGAGGTTATAACATTCCTCCCCTGTTTCCCCTAGAGATTTCCGAGGGAGCAGCATACCCTTCTTTTGCAGATTTTCACTGATTATCTCCCTTCTGGTGGAACTCCTCAGCAGCCACTCACTGCAATGTTCTGCTGCAGTAGCCAAAATACCTCACTGGTAGCTTATGTGAGGCGGGAAGGGAGAGGAAATGCAATTCCTTGGGGTACATGATGTCAATAACCAAACATACACAGGTCACAATTACAAATAGGACAGAGATTACTTCACACAGTTTCACATCTCTCTTCAATCACGCGGACCGGTCCTCCTTTCACTCAGACTCACCCCACACTTACCGCTCTCACAATCCGGATTTGGAATTTTTTGTTCGAACAGGTTTTCTTAGACTGCTGTGATGAGCTCAAGAGAATCCTCGGTGTTGGGCGCCAACCTGCTGTTTCTGGGTTACAAACCTAGGTCTTCTCAGGACTCACCCTGAGGCCGGGACTCGAACCCGGACTTTTCTCACTCTCGACTTGGAAGGAGGAAGGAGGCATTCGTGTCTCCCTTCCCCCAGACGGAGTCGGCCTTTCTGCTGAATAAAAGGTCAGAGAAAAGAGGGTAGAAGGAGTCCGCCCCATGGCCAGTGAGGCAGGAGAGAGAAATTCAGGGTACAGTAAGAAAGTCAGAAGAGACAGAAGAACACTGAACTACAATAACACACCTAAATGAGTTTTCCACAGACACGACAGAGGCAAGGGTCTAGGGGGTTGATTTGAGCTTGGTAAAAACCTGACAGTTTCACTAACAACCTGGGAGGAAAGACACCGCTTTTCCTCCCGCCAGACCTGGGAGGAAACAAACCGTTTTCCCCCCGCCAGACCTGGGAGGAAAGACACCGATTTCCTCCCGCCAGACCTGGGAGGAAAGACACCGTTTTCCTCCCGCCAGACCTGGGAGGAAACGAAACCGTTTTCCTCCCGCCAGACCTGGGAGGAAAGACACCGTTTTCCCTCCCGCCAGACCTGGGAGGGAAACGGTACCGTTTTCCCTCCCGCCAGATCCTGGGAGGACGCTGCAGCACCTTCCTCCCGCCAGACGGAGAAGTCCGGGTGTCCCCCGGATCTCCACCCACCACTGGGGCCCCCCCAGGGCTGTGACCTGTGGTTTTAGGACACGTCTATCCACCACAGTCGGGAGAGAGTGGGCGAGGCTCACGCCCTACCGACCCCTCGATCCGACCAGTCACTACAGAAGCCGGCACCCAGAATCAGACTTGGGACGTCCACTTACCCAGGATGGTCTTGTCAGGGTCCTCGAGGCAGGTGGGGTCCTTGGCTCCCGGATCCCGGACGAGCCCCCAAATTAGGGTTGGCCACCCGATGGGGTGACTGATGGGAGCCTTGGAACGCCGCACCTACCAAGGAAAACTCTGAGAGACCAAGTCCTATGCAAAAGCAAGGGTTTTATTAATAAGCGAGTATACTCGGGCTCATAGCATGACCCCAAACGGCCAGTGGCTAAGAGCCCGAGGCCCCTTCCAGGGACGATCTTTTAAGGAATAATTCCGGCGCTACAGAAAAGCCCGCGCATAACTATCCAATAGGTTTAAAGTATTACATCAAGGTCTGCGCCGCAGGCAGCCAATCACTCTGCACCAGGTAACCATCACCCACCAGTCAGGTATCGTACCAAATACAGAGGGGGACATCAGACCGCGACCTCTCGGGAATGTTTGCCTTGTAGCCCTCCCCTGGAATTATTTGCTTAAGGCCCTTCCTGCTGTGCTCTTGTCGAACTATCATTTTATCAGTTACTTTCCGTTGAGCCATTATTTTATCAGTTACCTCGGCATTTTATCAGTTACCTCTGGTTCCTGTCTTTGTGTTCTGTGGGTGAGGGGGCCATTCTTTCAATTCTCAGTTTACACCAAAAATTGGGCCCCATGGGATGAACCAGAGCCATACGCAGAGCCTGGCAAGCTACCCCTGTAGTGTATTTGTTATGCCAAAAACAGTAACAAGAATGGATCTCAATTCCCATATGGAGATGTTACTGGCATCTGCTCGAACAAATGGGAGGACAAGTGACAAGTGTGGAAACTAGAATGTACTACATACCTCACAGTTTCATATTTTTTTGCATGGTCATCTCCAACTATTATCTACACACTCTAAAGATAAGCATTAAGTAATCCTCCAGGAAGAGGACTTGACAGAATATGGTCAGCCTGAATTAACTTCTTGCTTGGAGGGCCATCTGATTAAATTGGCTTTTTTCTAGAGGAAAATTATACTCAGATCTATATGATAGGAGAGTAGCCTTGCATCTAGACTCGTAATTAGATTGTTCTCATTCCATGGAAAGGAGTGGGAAAAGGAGGCCTATTTCCTTGTGAGCAGTTATACCTCAAAAGATAATTCCAAGCTTTCAAGAAACACGTAACTTTGTTTATTTATTTATTTATTTATTTATTTATTTATTTATTTATTTATTTATTTTGCTTTTTTGGTTCACACCCAGCAATGCATGATGCTCCCGGGGGACATACGAAATATATACCGTTGGAATCGCTACTGGCGGTGCTGGGGGTGGGGGGGGCTCCATACCAGAGATGCTGGGGGGATTGGCGAACCCAGGCCGCTGGGCCAGCTAACGATTACCAAGGCAAACACCCTACCTCCCCCCTATTTATCTCTCATTGCTGAAACCCTTTATAGCTTTGAAGGTAAAAGCCTTGTTTACACTGTTTGAGCTTTTTATATACATATATATGGAAGAGGAAACAGAAAATGTTATTATAATTGCATTTTGCATTCTTCCCTAAGTTGCTCTAATAATTACACACTAACTTAAATGGCATGGTTTTAAATCTGCGTTTGTTATATACATTTATAAAGAATGCACATATTATTAAACTTTGATAGTAATTGTAACTCTTGTGTTGAATAAACCTATGCTTGTCCACAATACTTATAAAATATATTAGCTTATATATATAACTATATGCACATTTTGGAGTATATTACTATATGTAGCTTATATAAATGTAGAGAAGTGCACTATTAAAAAGTTTCCAAAATTTCTCCCCTGCATCTGCAATGAAAAAATGAGCTGAACTCTCTGAGAATTTTGTTCTATGGAACAAAATGAAATTAAATGTTATTGTGTGTGGGGTGGGTCTGTGTATTATCTCAATTCTCTTCATCAAGGGGCATAATTTCATAATGAAAATATAAGCCTTATTTCAGATAGAAATCTTTCCTTCATTGATTTTTTGTGTTTCCTTTCCTTATGGTTTCTACTTTCGCTTATAAGATCAGCTAATGTATTACCATTAATGGCCAAAAGGATAAAAATATTTAATTTCTAAACAGTAGGGAAGAGCCTTTCCACACTCTGACAGTTGTAGACTCTCAGCAGTGAGCTGATTAAGATTGTGCACCCATATAAAGTATTGATTAAAGGAGAGGCGATGTATTCACGTAATTATGGAGAGACCACAGAGCTTGTATTTTTGGACCTGGTTAACTCGAGTAATCAGTAAAGAAAAAACTAATATTAGCAGTTCAATTCTTGTTGGTCTAGGGATTCCACTCAGGTAAGCCCCTAATTTAAAATGAGCTTGAAGTCTTCATATCTCCATTCAGTGACAAATTCATTATAATATTCAGTTCTTTGCATGGGAAAATTTCTTCCCCACTCTTAATCATATGTTTCTACATTTGTGTAACACCTCCTTGATTAGTTTCTCTACAGGATTAGCTTTTTATAACTGCAAGGGTTTAAGTGAAAAAGTAAATGTTGCATATAAGACAAACTGGATATTAAGGGTTTATTGTCAGTCTTGGAATTTTGAAAAGAAAAAGGAGCAAACAAAAGGCACACACTTGTTTTAATTAAAAATGACTTTCTTTTTGCTTTGGAATGTTTGTTTCGGTCATCTGTAACATTTTTGTAGAGAAAGCAACATTTTTCAGAAAAGAATATAACTCAATGGTTCTAATAGGGATAGAAAAATATTTTATGCTTTTACTCCCCAACTCAAGGGAATTCTGTATTCTTGCTTTATTTTCAGCTTTCCCCGTGTTACACCCTTTGGGATAAGAGTAGTTCTTCCCTGCCTCAAGAAATGTTTAGATTAGGAAATGCATTCAGGGCTTCTGAAACATGCAATGACAAGGTTTCGAAATTGTGTTTTTGTAGTTCAAAACAGAGTAGTGATTTAGCAATTACCCAAATTGTTTTGATCAGTATTGATGGGGAAACTGGGACTGAATTTTGCAAAACCTGGCCTGAAATCCTCGTATTGTTGCAGAGCATCTAGTTAGCATATCTAATTCATTTATGATCTAATGGTAACCTCACTTTCATCATTGCATATAATTGCATTTTATATGTAAGATGCTTTTAACGTTGTGAAAAAAAATGATTTCAAAATAGCATTTAAAATAGAAGATTAATAAAATAGATAATGAAATGAAAAAGAGAATAGTTATAGATTCTCGTAAGGCCAATGTTCCATCATCTAATCTGGTATCATTAAATTTTCTGATGCTTAAAATATATATGGCAATATTTTCTGAAAAAGTAAATCCATTCACCAATATAGATTTCAGTTTTTATATAGTAGCATCTCAATTTTAAAAGTAACACATCTTAATACAACTTTCGATCGCTTCTGCAAAATTTGAGATCACTTTTAAAGCTTTCTTTTGACATTCATATAATGTATATAATTTCTTCTACACTGATGCCCCATTATAACCATTTGTATTCCTTTTATACTTTCCATATATTCAATACTCATAGCATCTACTATCTTCACTCCTAAGTTTAGTCTGCATAGATTAGTTTCTTGTTCATGAACATTTGATAATAAATTTTCATCTACCTAGGATAAAGCATAGCGAAACATTGAGGCAGTATGGAAAAAAATATTAAAAGATCTACTTTTTTTTTTTACGCTCCACTGTCTTTGGCTCATAGTTTACTCCTGGGTCTGGCCTGAGATTACTGGCCCCGGATGGGGCTGGGGACCACCATGATTGGTGTGATGACCCTCAAAACACAAATCTACCATGTAAAAGAGCAAGTGCTGTACTTGCTATAATACTTCCAGTTTGGCCAGAAAATTTCAGTATAACAGAATTGTACAAAATTGTTGATAAAATAAAAAACACGTATGACTCTAAATTGGCTTCACTATGCAGAAGATATATTATGATTATAGAAAATGGATTATAGAAAATAGAGCATGTTCAATCTTTTTAAGTTTACATTAAAAAATTTTTTGCCTGTGGTTTATTAACCTCAGTGAATATACTACAAACCACAGTGCACAAAAAGAGAGAAAGAGATCAGTAGAGGGAGAAAAAGAATCTGCCATAGATGTTACGTGCAGTGGGGGTAGGGGGAGGGGAAACTGGGAAAATTTAGTAGTGTAAAAGGGGCAACTGGTGGAGGGAAGTGTATTGAAACTACTCTCTTGACTGAACCCAATTATGGAACGAGCTTGTAAATTGTCTATCTCACAGTGATATAATATTTTTTAAAACAGCCTGGCTTATGGTATTATATGGCCTAGATCTATTAGGGTTTTACTCAATCATTTACATTTAATTATTCTAGTTGAGAGTTGAAAATAATGACTCAGGGATAGAGTATAAGCTAGCTCATGGCTTTGAATCATTGGAGTCTGACCCCCTGTGAGCACCACTAGATATGGCCTCCATGTCCCTGAATACTGTCACGCATGGTCCTCTGTAAGTAGAATTCTAGCAGAAATATGAAGCTTTCTTTTAAAGTCAATAATTTATGCTTATACCAATTATTTCCCTCCTGATGTCAACTCTATCCTCATATGAATCCTTCCGCAATTTACTTCTTCTAGGATTGGGTGACATGCCAATTTTAATTTTAGCCTGAAACCTTTTCATATTTTGTAGAATCAATACATAAACACATTTAACGAATATACTAAGCGACAAAAAGCAAAAATTCTAGGGATATCCAACTAGTTTGAAAAAAAATTTTACCACTTTCGAAATTAAATAATGTATTGAGTCCAGCAATATCACTAGAGAGTCACACCCGTGTTTGATCCTCCTAAGTAGTTAGTCTTATTTCCCTAGTATATATTACCATGTCATCTCTCTTACAGAACATGGACTTAGCCCCTGCAACATTCCGCAATGATTTAGTGGCAGTTGAAAAGAAGCTATCCACTTTTGTGGTTGGGAATTACTGCACTACATTTCTCCTATTTGGATGAAACTCAAATACTATATTCATGCTAATAAGAGATATATGTGGTAGTGATTTTTTCTACTTGTAACTGGGATATAAAGCCTTTTACTATGGGCAGTACAACAAACTAACAAAAGCAACATTATCTCAAGAATAGAGCTTACATTTATGTATCATCCCTACCACTTGACAAGCCTATAAAATTGGTTGTCAATAGAGAATAAAAAGAAAGCAAATTAAAATATATAAGCTACCCTAAATGTAAGAATGTTCAGAATATCAATAAAATGGTTTCCATCTTAAGATTTATTTTTATTGAGGTGTTGGCTTGTCAGCAAACAATTTCAGTAACCCATCTGAATTTCTAACAAAATATTAAGGTGTATAGGTAATTTTTCTTGATCACTTGATCACTTTTTTGAATCCCGCTATTCATCAATTTGTTACAGCTGGTACGAAGTAAATTTCCATGCTGACCCTAACACACTGCCAATGTAGCCAAATGACAACGTGTTCCTTCAGAAATAAGTGAAGAGTCCAAACCGTAGCCTTTCAGGGTCTTGACGTAAGCTCCTGACCATCTTACAGTGATGCACTGCATGTGATCTAATTCTGACATCCCATGGGATCAAGTCAGTAATGGCTCTACGTCCAGTCAATCCCAAATGGCTATTACATCCAGCCCATCTGATTTTAGTCTGCCTTGGGGGAATGAGGACAGTGTCCCTGATAATGCTTTGCTTAAACAAAATATTTGCTAATCACTAAGCAAAAATCTTATGCGAGTACATATAAGGCAACAAAAGGATGTATATTTATTGTGTATGGCCAGTACTACTAATATTTGAGCTGCTAGGGTAGCTTTTGTAGATCAATAGCTCCTGGTATTTATCATCATCAGTCTAATCCGTAGTTTACAGAATGCACCGCACGCACGATGCTCTAACTATATTTTGTAATTTCTCAAGATATATCTTACCAGCTTATCCCCTCCAGAGACACATCTCGCAAATCTTTCCAGGGAATTGTTTTAGCATTTTTTTTGATTACTCAAAAAGTCAAGCCAGCTCTATATTAATTATGTTTCTTTCCCTGTATAAATATTTCAACTAAGCAGTCCTAAAATGATAATGAAAACTCTTGTCTAAGTGCTTGGCGGTAAATTGTAGATCTTTTCTAGAAATGCAATCTCATTTAATTCTATTTGTATAACTTCCACCACCTAAATATACTCAATGTGAAAATTTTTGAAACTTGCTAAAGATTAAACTGCTAAATATTAAAAATAAAAATACTGCTATAAGAAGTAATACTCTATGTAAATTCGTGCTTTTCCTCTGATGTAATTAATTTCAAGCTAACCGGGCTGCACTTCCCCAATTTGCTTACTTCCTTCATTTGGCATAAGTAATCTGTTGCCATATTTTCTCCATATTTTTTGGCTTTGACTATTACAATTTTTGTTTTTATTCTGAAGTTATAATTTCTGAAATTTACATTTATATACTTTGTATGTCTACTTCATATTTATGACTATTAATATTTTTATAAACTATTTGATATTTATATTTCTTTTTAAATTTTGTTCTATATCTAAAATGTAAAATCATCTGAAATACTTTTCTATCAATTTTATTTTTGTTCACCCACTATAATTACATTTGTACTTTCTTAGCCCAGACAACAAACATGAGAAATGGGAGATCTTAAGCCATTTTGTATTTTTACAGTTTCCTTATTGTTATTAAGTGCAGGGGTAAGATGTTTCTTTTTCCAATGTATTAGGGGTGAGTGACTCCAGCAGTTTATACTGTCTTGGAGTAAAGCAAAATTGAGCTGAAACTGCAACACAAAGCATAAATTAGATTAAATTTGTCTCGTGTTCAATCATGTCTACTACAACCCACACATCTGCCCTCTATTATTGTGCTTTTAATCTGGTTGCAAAGCTCAAGATTAAACATATTCTAGCAAATCTTTAACAGTAATACTAAATACATTGGTATGCAAGTATTCTGTTTCTACTTCCTTACTTCTTTCTTACCTTCCAACAATATTAGAGGATGAAATCTTTGTCAAAGTTTACTGTAATATTAATTTGACTTCACTTGTAATACTCTTATCTTCCTGTTGTCCTGGTAGATTTGCGTCCCAGGGGGCAACAGTAATATTCCTCTCATGCATCCTGTCGCATGCTAGTGTAGCCTAAGCACATATATAACCTAAGGACACAAAGAGCCTCAAACCTATTCGGCCCAGGTCAAGTGGAATGAGGTAGTCTATAATTGTTACTGGTTTTTGCACAACAACATGCATGGTAGCTTCTTGCCAGATTCTGCTGCAGGTGTGGATACGTTTTGGTAGTAGGTAGGCTTTCTGTGTCTGTGCATTTACTGATGAACCGTGAATGAGAGAGATCAGCTTTCTCTTTGGGTGGAGCTCTTGACCAGCCGTGGAGTCTAGATGCTGAAAATGGATGCCCTCATGCTGAGGTGGTTCCTTCTGGCTTGCAAGCGCGATCCACTCTATTTTTAATTCCTTTATTACCCAGCCAGTTCCTTCCTACTCATTGTATCTGGCACTGTTCAGGGACAAGGTCCTTTTTCAGACCTGTTCTTAGCCTGTAAGGAAAAAAATGATTTGGAGAGAAATGTAATAGTCTCAGGGCAAAGATATCTAAACGCCCATACCTTTCTAGCAGCAAAAGTCAACAGACTTCCTTTGTGGAGATGGAAAGCTGGTCCCTCTCCCTCCTGCCTTGTCCCATCCCCAGATGCAGCCTGGGTGACTCTCTCCCAAGAACTGCTGCCTTCCAGGCCAAGTCAAAAATGCGATGGTATATCGAGACACACGAGGCAGAGTTGCCATCTCGGGCTCTCCCTCGAGGAGGGCGCGTCACTTGCAGCCATGCAGCATGCATCAAACTAGTGAAAATGAACCGCTCTTGAAACTCTAGAAAAGTAAATTCAAGAACAGAATTTGGCCAGATTTTTCCCAGTAAACATTAGGAAGCAGAAAAATGGAACAATAATAACGCTGTAAGGCAGCTTTAACAGTCAATGCATCATTGTGAAGCAGAAATTTTCTCAATTTAATAACATAGCATGTAATTTCTTGACTTTCATCTTTTCCTAAAGGAAAGTTGAGGGAGGAAGGGCCTTGATTTGGTCTCTAATATCCAAAATAAATATTTAGGATTGGTTATTCTAGTAGTAGAGCTGGAAGATAAAAGTAATTGACATGCAGCTTTTTTTGCTTGGGGCATTGAGCCTGAGAAGAATTTGGTGAAAATAAAGATAAACCCCCTAAATATTTGGGATGTTCATGGAAACATCCAGAGTCCATGCAGGATAGCAATGTCCTCGGGCGTAAGTATATTTTAAGTGCATTGTGATTCCAATCATGAATTTATACCTTTAACCGTCGCGCGTATGACATCAAATCCACAAACTCTTAGGTAAAACAGTCCTAAGTTTTCTTGCCAGCATTATATATGCTACCAGTGTTTCTTCATTTAGTTTGGAATGGCATTGTTCATTTTGTATTAATGTATATTTGCTTCTTATGTTTATCTTCTTTAATTATACCTTATTTTAAATTAAAAAAAATATTTAAATTGTGGCAGCTGCTGGTAATGAATGAATACTCTGTCAAACCATACTCTCCCATGTTATCCTTCACCCCCCTTTTATGCAGTTAATCTATTCCTTTAATTTCTACTCTTAGAACTCATTCACAATGTGGAATAAAACATCTCCTGCCATACTTCATTTTAAAAGATAGTAAATGGATTAGAACAGATAATATGATTAACTCTTTATCTCCTCCTTTAGGTACATTTAGGGAATTTCATGCACTGGCTTCAAATAATATAGAATGTAAAAAAAATCTAAAAATAGTTCAATGTTCAAAATGTTGGAGATATGATAATATCTTTTAATATTCTGTGATGTGGCCACTTACGTGGTGGAATCAAAGCGTCCGCCAGGAGACGCTCTCCCCTAGCTCCAACGTTCACAGCTTGAAACTGTGAGTTCCTAAGTGAATGGTCTTGGTGATGCTGATTAATTCAGATAGTTCTCACCCTGTTTTTGTTCCATACAAGGCCTTGGGTCCTTATGTATTTTTCAGCCGATCTCTTGGTCCTATCTTTGGTACTTAAAAATCACCGGCCATGATCTTGTAGAAGGTGTGTGATCTCTTTTTTATAGAATCTCCTCCAATTCTCCAGCCCAATTAATTGAAGAAATTGAAACTGGGCTCTCAATCGACGGTTTTGTTCTGAACGATGGAAGCTGCCGTCCCCTAAATTCCAAAAAGGATCGTACTTTCACCGCCTCCTTCGGGCAAAATTCCGGCTTCCTCCTGCAACGGGAAGAAGACGGTAAAGTTTAAGAAGAGAACTCCCAGTGAATGAACCAACTGGGAACTCTTTGCACCATTGTGCAGCAACATGGAAGATACTCATCATTGATAAACATCGGCTAGTTAAAAATACAAATCAACACTGGTTCAGCAATGGTTCACTGTGAGAAGAATGCAGAGAGAGAGAAAGACACAAAGGAATTCTTCTGTCTTCACAGAAACTCTTGAGCCTGGCCCGCTAACGTGGAACAAAAAGTGAAAGCCTCAGGAGACCAAATGCTAACATCCAAGACTTGCAGAGTTGTTGCGTGAGAAGATGATAAAAGAAGCTCCTGGGGCTGCAAAGTTATTGAGATTGCTGCATGTTATGAATGCATTCACACTGCCCGCCTTACTCTCTCACCAACTATAAGACCAAGATGACTGGTCGCCCCTCCCGACGCCCCTGATGGATCTACTCAAGCATCTTCCAGAAAGGCAATGGGGAAGATTATCTATGTGACTCCTACTCAAATCTTTTGAGCCACATCCACCTGCCCACATCTGCCACCTCCTACATGATGGATGATGTCATTCCTCAACAACTCTCCCTCTGAAACCTACATGCCATCTCCCATCGGTAAATGAAGAGAAAGATACACAGGCCCAGACAAAGCCAGAGCCCTGAAACACCTGAAGAATCTGCCGCCGAACTCATCAATACACTCAGCACGGCCCTTCAAATTACTCTGCCCTGGTGCAAGCTGCCCTCCCAATGGAAAAACCAGCAGGACAGTTCTACTGTTCAAGAAGCGTGGCACTCACGAAGATCGGGCAACCATAGCCTCATCTGCCTGTTGTCTCGCTATCCATAAGCTGTTTACACGATCTATCCTGAACAGTGATTAGCAGAACACTAGATGAAGGACAACCATCTCGAAAAAGTAAGCTTCCCGGAAAAGATTGCAAAATAATCGATCATATCCACAGTAAATCCCCGCCCACGAGGTTTGTAGGAGTGTGGCTGCGCCGCTTCTGTCTCGCTATCTATTGATTTCCATGAGTTTCCTTTGATTCTGTGGAGACTGGCAGCCACGAAGCGCTCCTAGCCAAAAAGGGTGTTCAAACCTACATCAAGATCCCCTTTGTGAGCTGTATTACGATTCACCACCAGGATCTCACCATTCTACAAAGAAGTGATCATTAATGCCAAAAGAGGGGTCTCAGGTAAGATACCATTTCACCAAAATTCTTCAGTGCCACCTCCTCCTGAGAACATCCTGCCATAAATTAGGGAATGGGTAAAGAAATGGGAAAGTGAAGATAGATGTATTCTGCACCATACTCTCACTTCCTGGGCTTTTAAGAAAGTTGATGACATCGCTCTATTAACACTAAACATTAGCTAAGCGGTACAATGCTGGCTGGATTTCACCTGTATGTGGAAAGATAG
>JAJIBD010028324.1:0-26510 GCA_021461705.1 Cryptotis parvus
TGGGATCATGAGTCAGCAATGCCAATGCCTACGCAGGAATGTAAATCCAGGCAACCCAAGCCAGATAGTAGATTCTGGCTAAGAACCTAATAACCTCTAACAGGAATTTGTTCTGAGCCTTTTGCAGATAACAAAAGGTTACTCCAAGATGGAAAAGAGGACTTACTCAGGCCCTAAATTGGTAACTTTCCATGAGTAGGCTCCTGCCCTGGTTGGGGAAAGGAGTTTCTGCCCTCTTTGTGAACAAATATGACCAAATAAGTACTTATAAGCAAACAAACAAGTACTTATAAAAAAAGAAAAAAAACATTTAGCAAGCCCCTCGATTCTCACAAACAGACTGGGTCCAAGTCAGTGTACTTCTGATGTTAGCAAGCAATCTTAAGCATCATGAACAGAAAATGCTCTCCCAAATATTGAGTTAGGAAGGTTATTCCACTGATGGCAGCCTGTAGTCTGTACTCTGTATGTTCAGGAATGTGACCCATTTTCCTCTTTAACCCACCTACACATAACTCCCGCCATTCCAAGGTTATTTTAAAAACCATTATTCTGGGAAAGTTGATATTTTGAAACACAGAAATTCTAGATGACTGAATTGAGATAGAGCTGCTATTGAATATGGAGAATTTTTCACTTGGCTGATGCAGAGTCTTGCTCTATATAGATATACATGTGTCCATATGCACTTTATAGTTTTCTATCTCAGCTCAAATCTCTATTTGTAACTAAACATCTATTGTCCAGGGGGCCCTGGCCTGCAGCCCCAGGCACAAATAAGGAAAAACCTAGATCTTGCTGGACTTCATCCCCTCGGAAAAGGAGAGGGATGGACTTGGGAGAAACTCTGCCTTGCCGCTGCTGCTGAGAAAGGAAAGAAAGAAAGAGTGACACGGCGCAGCAGGGAGTTCTGATAGCAGTACTTCATTTACTGAATAGGGTTTAAGTCTTTATACAATATTTGGGTGGAGGGGTAAAGCAACACTTCACAGGGTGTTTGCAAACTCCTGAGCCGTTGAAAAGAAAACAGTCACAGATTTAGCATTTGCAAGGTAACATTTGCAAGATAACGATCATTAATTTACATATCCTGTGATCAGTGGTTAGAAGACCAGGCACATTCTGCCTCACCTTAGCTAGGATAAGCACAGATATTTTGATGTACCGACTTGCATCCAAAACATCCAAACCATGTGAGCAGGGCCCATTTCTGGGTCCTTCCCCTAGGCCTTGTTCCGGGAAAGTGCTGGACCCTAAGGCAACAGCCCAGAACCCAACAATCTATATTCCTTCATTGCCAAATGGCCAGCTAGACTAATTTCACTGAGTGCATGTCTTATTGGCAGCTGAAACAAGGCTATCTTGGCTTGCTTTAGCACAGACTAAAAAGTCTTTGTCTCTGTTGCATTTTACCAGCAGTAAGATACTTGAGACAACCAGCTTCCTGGCTATTGCTGAATATCTGTCTGACTCTAGCAATAAAACAAGGGTCAGAGCACTAACAGCAACAAACTCAGTCATATTCTGTAAGGGTTGGCCACCCGATGGGTGACTGATGGGAGCCTTGGAACGCCGCACCTACCAAGGAAAACTCTGAGAGACCAAGTCCTATGCAAAAGCAAGGGTTTTATTAATAAGCGGTATACTCAAGCTCATAGCATGACCCCAAACGGTCAGTGGCTAAGATCCGAGCCCCTCCAGGGACGATCTTTTAAGGAATAATTCCCGCTACAGTACCAAGCCCGCATAACCATCCAATAGGTTTAAAAATATTACATCGAGGTTCTGTGCTAGAGGGCAGCCAATCACTCTGCACCAGGTAACCATCACCCACCAGTCAGTATGTACCAAACACAGAGGGGGCCATCAGACGCGACCTCTCAGGAATGTTTGCCTTGTAGCCCTCCCTGGAATTATTTGCTTAAGGCCCTTCCTGCTGTGCTCCTGTCGAACTATCATTTTATCAGTTACTTTCCGTTGAGCCATTATTTTATCAGTTACCTCTGGCATTTTATCAGTTACCTCTGGTTCCTGTCTTTGTGTTCTGTGAGGGGCCATTCTTTCATTCCCCTTTTCTTAAGGGGGTTCTCTAATCCTAGAGACCATTAGAGACCTTTACACCATAGGGCCTGATGCTGTTGCCTGAGTACTAACAACTTGACTTTACCCACCCGGTCTCTGATGAACGCAAGTAGCCTATTAAGAAGGCAAGGCCCAACTGTTAAATCAATAAGAATATGATGAGGGGCCCGACTAGGCTGAAAGCAAGAGTAGTTAGTCAGGGAACCAAGACTCCAACCACACTCTTCGCACTTCCTTCACTATCCCAGAGTGATCTGCGTGAGAAGCAAAGCACTTTTCCTAGACTAGGTTGCTTCACTCCCACGGGCCCTTTCCTGTCAATCTATCACATCATATATATTTTAAGAGATTTCACCACCTTATATTTTTAAGGAAAATGGGTGAAGGTCCATCTTCTGAGCTGCTTCATGCTGACAAAGGGACTGTAGACCCTGCCTGTCCAAGGGTGAAATCTTCAAATGGGTCCCATGTAATGCAATGAATGGATCTGATTTTCTGAAGTTATTATCTGCAAGAAAAGATCAGATCAATTAGGGCTAAGAACATTACTTGAAATGATTAGGCCCCGGAGGAGTAAAAAGTCCCTCTTTTGCCCTAGTGAGGGCAGAATACTTTGCTGTTTTAGAAAACACAGTGTTAAGGTAACAAAATTGAAGCAAACATTTGTGTCCAGATTTTTCTTATAGAAACACCAAGTCACCTTTCTGGCTTTTTGTACAACATAGAAAAGCCTTGCCCCTCTTACTGAATGTGTTAGAACCAATAGATGACTATATGCTGATCATCTGAATTTTTGCACAAAGTCAAACTGTCGATTCTTAAGATTTATGACACATAAAACACAGTTCTGAGTTACTCTAAACTGCCCTGTTTTGTCCCTTCCCATGGACAATTGTTATTCCCCAATGTTACTGGATGAGGTATTGGTACCATGATGGCTTAAGAATAAAAACTTTTAAAATCCTTATGAATCTTAGAATCTTCAAAATGACTGTGTACTTATAGAACTAAGAATAAACATCCAACCAATTTGGATGCTAACTTGAAAACCCTTGGCCTATTAGCAACTTAAGCAACTGGATTAGCCATGGGGTTACCTTTAAATCAAGCCTATTTGGATACATTTATTTAATTACCTTTCTGTAGATTTAGAATCCGATCTTTACAAAAGTTATAGAAATATGGTTTTCTCTCCACCTTTACTTTAAATTTGTCAAATGACTTAATAAACCTGACTGGTTCTTTTGCATAAACACAGCAAGACTGAGAACTTCCACTTAGGGTACCCGTTACTACTAAGAAGTCCTGGGAATTGGCTGAGAGCATGCCAACACCAATCATAGTATTTTAATGTCTCTACCTGTCACGTCAGGGCTACTCCAGGCTTGGCCATGAAGATCAGGTTCCATGATGAGCTCATAGGTGACCTCGGGCCTCTTCCACTGGGTTGAGCAGAGCATGACAACATCCCTCTTTGGGGCTGAAGCCATTCCCTCCTGCAGCAGCTGTCCTTGTTGCATGGCCCAGGCAGTTGTCAGTCACCATAGATTGGCAGATTCCTTGTTCTTCACAGCAGAGATGATTTTCAGTTCTTCCTTCAGCCGGCCTGCCTTTTTTAGGGTCTCCCTGAGGTTTGTAGGGTACTTGCAGCTGTACCTGTTAACTACATGCTTCTGTCATTTAGACCAATCCCTTTGACTTCCTATTTTTCCTGGAAGAGGGCCTTGGGGTCCCATACTGCCTCTTCCTGTCTGCAAGAGGGCTAGGCCCTATTACAGAGAGGAAATATTGTGTTTGAGTTTATGCAAACCAACAAGTGCCGTAAACCATTAAAAACATACTGAAGGTAAAGAGAGAAAAGCATATATTACATTTGACTTACAACGAAGTGCAATACACCAATTTGCTGTTGGAACTGCTTAAAAGAAGCATAAAGTCCTGTTGAAATAGAGCAGTTTAACAGTATCCTGTGTGACTTATTTAATTTCATGTCAAAACCCTAATTACTAATTTTTAGGAGCACTGTAACAGGAGTCCATACCATTTGTCTAATGTCTTTTCCATAGATCTTACCAAAAAGGTACTAGAACAATTCTTCAGAAAAGAGTTTCATAGTTTGTTTACTCAACATTCTCCGACCTTCTACACATTTCTTTAGATCTCATTCTGTCCTGTAACTTTCCTGTAAAAACAAGCCTTCACTTTAACAGAATTCCTTTCTTTTTCCCACAGACATCTCCATTCATTATCTTTCTGTTACTTAAAATGCATGATCTAGACTTTTATAGTTACACCCTAAAGGTATTAGCTTCCTTATTTTACAGAGCTCAATACAAATTAATCTCCCAAATTTGGAAACAGGTTGCTAATTATTATTTCATCTAGCATAGCAAAAACTACTTTAAAACATTAAATCAGTTCCATACATATTCAAGAGGCTGACACACTCACAAAGTTCTTTTAAATTTATGCTTGGCAAAGGTTCACTTCATATTAGAAATTATCCAGAAAACATTTAAAATTTTATTTTCAGAATTCCAGTTTTTGGGATCACAAACAATGCAAAGTTAAAATACCCAAAAGATTACTACCTAGTAACAATAAAGATTTCACACTTGTGAATAACTAAGACTTTCAAGGTAAAGACTAGGTTGATACCTGTTGGCAAAGCTCACATGTATTAAGACTATCTCAATAATAGCACATACCGGCAGACTAAAAACAAAGTCTGAAAAAGAAAAACTGATCGCTGTCATTTACTTTTTTACAGTTCTTTTAATTTTTCATGTTTAGAAACCACAAAATTTAAACGAACATTCTTAGCTCCTTGAATGTTAAAGAGATTCACCTTTTTTTTTTTTTTCTCCAGCAAGGGGCTACTCTGGAATTCTACCAGATTTATCAGGCTGAGGTGATTACCCTATTGCAGAAATAAAACGAATATGTACCAACATAAAAAGAAACATTTGAACTACCAATTTTTCATGAAACACAAGACCTTTTTGATTTAATTGCAACAGTTCTTGTACCTTAGTTAATTTTCAAAAAACGGCCTAATTTCTCATTAGAATTTAACCAAAACTTATGAGGTAAAGCTCTGCACTATCTTACAAAGTTTTTTATCTTTTTGTTGACTCTCTGGCTCTAGCTCCCACCCTTTTTAAACAGCACAAGTTCGGGAGAGAGAATTCTCAGGGATCAGGAACACTTAAAAGGTTTTACAATTAGACCTTTTAACTTTTTACCATAAGATTTAGATTGAACATGTCAATTTCTCCTGTTCAACACTCAGTTTGGAACACATTGCCTATCCCTGGCTCAGCAATTTGCTATTGATTTCAAATTGGTTTCATTTAGCACTTTAACGTTTCACACAGACAAGACAACTGCAAACAATTGATGGCCACCACACACGCACACATACATATACAGTTGATTGATTGACCTTTAGTTATGATTTGACACTTTTGGAAGGGTAGAGGAAACTGAGAGACTGAGAAAGGAAGGGCAGTCCCCCCAGGGCAAATAGCCCTGCTCCACCAGTTTGGACCTCGCCTTGTCCAGTTTTTCAGCTGCACCAGTCTCTGTTCCCCTGCCTGTGCAGTTGGTGGGGTCCTGTTCTGGTTCCTTTAATTCAAGACACACGTACAGCAAATCTGACATTTTTCTTTTCTTTGCAAAGCTTGGTACAATACCATGAAGGCCTGGATGTTAGATATATACTCAGGCCACGTGTTATTACAAAGATCCTTAAGACGCTTTTGGAGGTTCACTGTTTTAACAAGCAACCCAAGGGGGACTCTAACCCCTCCCATACTGGCCACTCCAGAGGGGACTCTAACCCCTCACATGCTGGCCACTAATTCAGAGAATTATCATGCTGTGGACCTCTTGATCAGTGATCTCTGCATTACTACAGGCGTCCCTGGGCCCTCCGGCATCCACCAGGACCACAAACTGTGTGTGGAGCTGCTAACCTGCCATGGGCTTCCAAGAGATCGGGAGAAGAAAAGTTCTGTCTTGCTTGCTTGCTACCTTCTGTGGCCTTGCTGATATTTGCTGCATCTCTTACTAGATTATGTGACTTTCTGTCTTGGTGAGAGGTTTTCCTTCCTAGTCTTTTTACCCTTTTTTTTCTTTTGCCTGGGGCAAAAGCTGCTAGAGACCTCGTTTACATTCTAAATGACCTCCAGGTGTGCTCTAGCCATTTCTCTCACTAGTAAGGGAGAAAGGGAAAAGGACTGCTGAAATATGGTCTCCTAGAATCTTTCACTAGTGAGTTTCCTCCCGTTCCTCCCATGCAAGCTCCACAGGTGACGCGAGACAGACAAAGGAGAGGGTACCGATTTACAGAGACCATTCAGTTGCTTGTCTACTGGTGAAGAACTTAGCCGTAGTGGACTCAGCAGTTGTGACTTGCGGCTGACCACCAGGTCAGCGCCACCATAGACCATATGTCTTCCTAGCAGACAGCCCACTCCGGGCTCCAGAACCTTTGTGGGACCTTAAGGGTGCCGGTCGTGGAGCCACAGACTCACGCCTGATAGGAAGACCTATAAGTGCCATACACACACTCACTTCACACAGAGGTTATAACATTCCTCCCCTGTTCCCCTAGAGATTTCCGAGGGAGCAGCATACCTTCTTGCAGATTTTCACTGATTATCTCCTTCTGGTGGAACTCCTCGCAGCCACTCACTGCAATGTTCTGCTGCAGTAGCCAAAATACCTCACTGGTAGCTTATGTGAGGCGGGAAGGGGAGAGAAATGCAATTCCTTGGGGGTACATGATGTCAATAACCAAACATACACAGGTCACAATTACAAATAGGACAGAGATTACTTCCCACAGTTTCACACTCTCTTCAATCACGCGGACCGGTCCTCCTTTCACTCAGACTCACCCCACACTCACCACTCTCACAATCCGATTTGGAATTTTTGTTCGAACAGGTTTTCTTAGACTGCTGTGATGAGCTCAAGAGAATCCTCGGTGTTGGGCGCCAACCTGCTGTTTCTGGGTTACAAACCTAGGTCTTCTCAGGACTCACCCTGAGGCGGGACTCGAACCGGACTTTTCTCACTCTCGACTTGGAAGGAGGAAGGAGGCGTTCGTGTCTCCTTCCCCCAGACGGAGTCGGCCATTCTACTGAATAAAAAGGTCAGAGAAAGAGAGTAGAAGGAGTCGCCCCATGGCCAGTGAGGCAGGAGAGAGAGAATTCAGGGTACAGTAAGAAAGTCAGAAGAGACAGAAGAACACTGAACTACAATAACACACCTAAATGAGTTTTTCCGCAGACACGACAGAGGCAAGGGTCTAGGGGTTGATTTGAGCTTGGTAAAAACCTGACAGTTTCACTAACAACCTGGGAGGAAAGACACCGTTTTCCTCCGCCAGACCTGGGAGGAAACTGACACCGTTTCCCTCCCGCCAGACCTGGGAGGATTACACCGTTTTTCCTCCCGCCAGACCTGGGAGGAAACGACACGTTTTTCCTCCCGCCAGACCTGGGAGGAACACTGCTTTTTCCTCCCGCCAGACCTGGGAGGAAACGATCACCGTTTTTCCTCCCGCCAGACCCTGGAGGAAACGGCATCTTTCCTCCCGCCAGACCTGGGAGGACGCTGCAGCACTTTCCTCCCGCCAGACGGAGAAGTCCGGGTGTCCCGGATCTCCACCACCACTGGGGCGTCCCCAGGGCTGTGACCTGTGGTTTTAGGGACACGTCTATCCACCACAGTCCGGGGAGAGGGGGCGAGGCTCACGCCCTACCGGACCCTCGATCCGACAGTCACTACAGAAGCCGGCACCCAGAATCACCTAGCGATCGCAACTATAAAAGGACGCCCACTTACCCAGGATGGTCTTGTCAGGGTCCCCGAGGCAGGCGGGGTCCTTGGCCCCGGATCCCGGACGAGCCCCCAAATGTAAGGGGGTGGCCACCCGATGGGTGACTGATGGGAGCCTTGGAACCGCACCTACCAAGGAAAACTCTGAGAGACCAAGTCCTATGCAAAAGCAAGGGTTTTATTAAAAGCGAGTATACTCGGGCTCATAGCATGACCCTAAACGGTCAGTGGCTAAGAGCCCCGAGCCCTTCCAGGGACGATCTTTTAGGAATAATTCCCGCGCTACAGAAAAGCCCAGCGCATAACCATCCAATAGGTTTAAAATATTACATCGAGGTTCATACGCAGGCAGCCAATCACTCTGCACCAGGTAACCATCACCCACCAGTCAGGTATCGTACCAAATACAGAGGGGGACATCAGACGCGACCTCTCAGGAATGTTTGCCTTGTAGCCCCCCCTGGAATTATTTGCTTAAGGCCCTTCCTGCTGTGCTCTCTGTCGAACTATCATTTTATCAGTTACTTTCCGTTGAGCCATTATTTTATCAGTTACCTCTGCGCATTTTATCAGTTACCTCTGGTTCCTGTCTTTGTGTTCTGTGGGTGAGGGGCCATTCTTTCAATTCCAGTTTACCAAAATTGGGCCCCATGGGATGAACCCAGAGCCATAGCAGAGCCTAGTAAGCTACCTGTGGTGTATTTGTTATGCCAAAAACAGTAACAAGAATGGATCTCATTCCCAATGGAGATGTTACTGGCATCTGCTTGAACAAATGGGAGGACAAGTGACAAGTGTGAAACTAGAATATGCTACATATATCACAGTTTCATATTTTTTTGCATGGTCATATGTAACTATTATATACACACTCTAAAGATAAGCATTAGGTAATCCTCCAGGAAGAGGACTTGACAGAATATGGTCCAACCTGAATTAACTTCTTGCTTGAGGGCCATCTGATTAAATTGGCTTTTTTTTCTAGAGGAAAATTATACTCAGATCTATATGATAGGAGGTAGCCTTGCATCTAGACTCGTAATTAGATTGTTCTCATTCCATGGAAAGTGGGAAAAGAGGCCTATTTCCTTGTATGATTATACCTCAAAAAGATAACTTCCAAGCTTTCAAGAAACACGCAACTTTATTTATTTATTTATTTATTTATTTATTTATTTATTTATTTATTTATTTATTTTGCTTTTTTTGGTTCACACCCAGCAATGCTCAAATGCTCAGGGGTTTCTCCTGGCTCTGCATTCAGGAATCACTCCTGGCGGTGCTGGGGGGGTGGGGACCATATGGGATGCTGGGGATTGAACCCAGGCCCGCACAGGCCAGCTGCGCAAGGCAAACACCCTACCCCTGGCCTATCACTCCGGCCCTGAAACACGCAACTTTAAAAAGGTAAAAGCCTTGTTTACTATTTGAAACTTTTATATATACATATATATGAAAGAAACAGAAAATGTATTTATAATTGCATTTTTTGCATTCTTCCTAAGTTGCTCTAATAATTACACTAACTTAAATGGTATGGTTTTAAATCTGCAGTTGTTATGTATTTATAAAGATGCACATATTGTTAAACTTTGATGGTAATAATAACAATGAATAAATATATGGCAATACAATACTTATAAAATATATTAGCTTATATATATAACTATATGCATTTTACAAATTATATTACTATATGTAAACATATGCAAATGTAGATATATGCATACATTAAAAGTTTGCATTTCTCCCTAAATGTACAATGAAAAAATAATAAATCTATGAGTAATTTTGTTCTATGGAACAACAATGAAAAAATGTTATTGTGTGTTGTGTGGGTCTGTGTGTGTTATCTCAAATTTTCACAAGGGGCATAATTTCATAATGAAAAATAATTTTATTCAGATAGAATCTTTCCTTCATTGATTTTTTGTGTTCACTTTCACTTTGTTTCTACTTTCACTTATAAGATCAGCTAATGTTTACCATTATGGCACAAAAAGGATGCAAATATTTACTTTCTAAACAGTAGGAAGGCCTTTCAAGACTCTCTAACAGTTGTAGACTCTCACAGTGAGCTGATTAAGATTTGTGCACCCATAAAAGTATAGCGATTAAAGGAGAGGACTGGATATGTATTCATAATTAGAGAGGGACCAGAGTTGTATTTGGGACATGATTAACTGGTAATCAGTAAAGAACAAACTGATTATTAGCTGTTCAATTCTTGTTGGTCTTAGGGGATTCCACTCAGTAGCCTAATTAAAATGAGCTTGAAGTCTTCACATCTCCATTCAGTGACAAATTCATTATAATATTCAGTTCTTTGCATAAGAATTTCCTTCCCCACTTTAATCATATGTTTTGCATTTGTGTAACACCTTCCTTGATTAGTTTCTCTACAGGATTAGCTTTTTATAACTGCATGGTTTATGAAAGTAAATGTCACATATAAGACAATCTGGATATTAAGGTTTATTGTCAGTC
This sequence comes from Cryptotis parvus, assembly GCA_021461705.1. NCBI lineage: Eukaryota > Metazoa > Chordata > Mammalia > Eulipotyphla > Soricidae > Cryptotis > Cryptotis parvus. Next base: position 10,420 of record JAJIBD010028324.1, read on the forward strand.
TTGGAATTTTTGAAAAGGAAAAGGCAAACAAAAAGGCACACACTTGTTTTAATTAAAATGACTTTCTTTGCTTTCTGGAATGTTTGTTTGGCTCTGAATATTTTTGTAGAGATAACATTTCAGAAAGAATATAACTCAATGGTTCAATAGGGATAGAAAAATATTTTATGTTTTACTCTAACTCAAGGGAATTTGTATTAATTGCTTTATTTTCAGCTTCAAGTTACCCTTTGGGATAACAGTAGTTCTTCCTGACTCGGGTACTGTTTAGATTAGAAATGCATTCAGGGCTTTGAAATATGCAATACAAGGTTTCTAAATGTGTGTTTTTGTAGTTCAAACAGAGTAGTGATTTAGCAATTACCCAATTAATTTGATCAGTATTGATGGGGAAACTGGGACTGAATTTGAAAACTGCATGAATGTATTGTTGCAGAGCATCTGAGTTAGCAATCTAATTCATTTATGATCTAACTTGGTAACCTCACTTTCATTCATTGCATATAATTACATTATATATGTAAGATGCTTTTTAAACGTGTGAGAAAAAAAATGATTTCAAAATAGCATTTAAAATAGAAGATTAATAATAGATAATAATGAAAGAGAATAATAATAGACTTTTGTAATAAAAATGTCTATCATCTATTTGGTATCATTAATTTTTCTGATAACAAAAATATATATGGCAATATTTTCTGTGCACCATTCACCAATATATGGATTAATGAATACATATAGTAGCATCTCATTTTTTAAAAGTAATACATCTTAATACAACTTTCGATGCTGCTTGTAAAATTTGAGATCACTTTTAAAGCTTTCTTTTTTAATATTCATATATATATGTATAATTTTCTACACATATGCTCCATTATAACCATTTGTACTTTATACTTTCCATATATTCAATACTCATAGCATCTACTATTTCAATACCCTAAGTTAATTCTGCATAGATTAGTTTTGTTCATGAACATTTGATAATAAATTTTCATCTACCTAGGATAAAGCATAGTGAAACATTGAGGCAGTATGGAAAAAATATTAAAAGACTACTTTTTTTTTTTTTTGCCTACACTGTCGTGCTCATGGTTTACTCCTGGGTCTGAGCCTCAGAGATTACTTACGCTTGATGGGGCTGGGGACCACCATAATTGGTGTGATGATCAAACACAAATCTACCATGTGCAAAGCAAGTGCTGTACTTGCTATAATACTTTCCAGTTTGACGAAATTTTCAGTATAACAGAATTGTACAAAATTGTTGACAAATAAAAACACGATGACTCTAAATTGGCTTCACTATGCAGAAGATATATTATGATTATAGAAAATAGATTATAGAAAATAGAGCATGTTCAACTTTTTTACAGTTTACATTAAAAAATTTTATTCCCCTGTGGTTTATTAACCTCAGTGAATATACTACAAACCACAGTGCACAAAAGAGAGAAAGAGACAGAGAGGAGAGAAAAGAATCTGCCATAGATGCAGGCAGTGGGGGGGTAGGGGGGAGAGGGAAACTGGGAAAATTGGTAGTGTAAATGGGCACTGGTGGAGGGAATGTGTATTGAAACACTGTATGACTGAACCCAATTATGAACAGCTTGTAATTGTCTATCTCACAGTGATATAATATTTTTTAAAACAGCCTGGCTTATAGTATTATATGGCCTAGACTATTAGTTTTTTGACTAATCATTTAACTATTTAATTATTTCTAGTTGAGAGGTGAAAACAATGACTCAAGGGATAGAGTATATGCTAACATGTATGAATCATTGAGTCTGACCCTGTGAGCACCACTAGATATGGCCATCCATGTCCCTGAACACTGTCACACATGGCCTCTGTAAAGGAATTCTACATGAAAATGAAGTGAAGTCATATAATTTATGCTTATACCACTATTTTCATGATGTCAAGCACTATATGAATCCTTTCCCTGTATGTATTTCTAGGATTGGGTGACATAATTTAATTTAATATAAACCTTTTCATATTTTGTAGAATCAATACATAAATACATTTAAACGAATATAATTAATGACAAAAGCAAAATTCTGAGGGATATCCAACTAGTTTGAAAAATTTTACCGCACCGAAATTAAATAATGTATTAGTTCAGCAATATCACTAGAGATTCCCACCTTTGTTTGATCCTTAAGTAGTAGTCTTATTTCCTAGTATATATTACCAAGTCATCTTCTTACAGAATATGGACCAGCTCTTACAACATTCCGTAATGATTTGGTGGCAGTTGAAAAGCAAGCTATCCACTTTGTGGATGGAATTACTGCACTACATTCTGCTATTTGGATGAAACTCAAATACTATATTCATGCTAATAAAGAGAGATATATAGAATGATTTTTTCTATATGTGGGATATAAAAGCCCATACTATGGGTACAACAAACTACCAAAAGCAACATTATCTAAGAATAGAGCTTACATTTATGTATCATCCCTACCACTGACAATACTATAAAATTGTTGTCATAGAGAATAAAAGAAAGTTAAATTAAAATATATAAGCTACCCTAAATGTAAAATGTTCAAATATCAATAAAATGGTTTCCATCTTGAAGATTTAATTTATGAGGTGTTGGTATGTGGAAACAATTTAAGTAACCCATCTGAATTTCTACAAAATATTAAGGTAATAGGTAATTTTCTTGATCACTTGATCACTTGAATCCCGCTATTCATCAATTTGTTCGAGCTGGCACAAGTAAATTTCCATTTGACCCTATCACATGCCAATGTAGCCCAATGACATCGTGTTCCTTCAGGAATATGAAGAGTCTCAAACCGTTCCTTCAGGGTCTTGACGAAGTCTGACCATCTTGTAGGTGAGCACCATGTGATCTTTTGACATCCCATGGGATCCAGTCAGTAATGGCTCTAGTCCAGCGGTCATCTCCAAATCGCATTACATGTCCAGCCCATCTGATTTTCGATGCCTTGGCAAATGAGACAGTGTCCCTGATACTGTTTGCACTTAAGCAAAATTTTGCTTGCACTTAAGCAAAAACTTATAAAGTATATATAACACATACACACATGTATATGATATTTATTGTGTATATTAAAGTACTACTACATATTTGAGCTACTAGGTAGCTTTCTGTAATCAATAGCTCTGGTATTTATCATCATGATCCTAATCCTAGTTTACAAATGCCCAGCACTCATTTCCCGATACTCTAATATATTTTATATTTTTCAAAGATATATTCACCAGCTTATCCTCCAAGACACATTCATAAATCTTTCAGGGATTGTTTTAGCATTTTTCTGATTACTAATAAAATTCAAGTCATTTCATATTAATTATGTTTTTCCCTGAGCAATATTTCAATCATGTCCTTGTAAATGACAATGAAAACTTTTGTCTATGTTGATAAATTGTAGATTTTTCTAGGAATGTATCATTTAATTTATTTGTATAACTTCCAATTACCTAAATATACTCAATGTGAAATTTTGAAACTTGCTAAAGATTAAACTGCTAAATATTAAAAATAAAATACTGCTATAATAGTTAACAATTTCCATGGTAATCTGTGTTTTTCCTTGATGTAATTAATTTTAAGTTAACCGCTGCATCAATTTGCTTATCCTTCATTTGGCATATAATCTGTTAAGCATATCTAATATTTTTTGGCTTTGACTATTACAATTTTGTTTTTATTCTTAGTTATAATTTCTCTGAAATTTACATTTTATACTTTGCATGTCTACCATATTTATGACTATTAATATTTTTTATAAACTATTTGATATATTTATATTTCTTTTTAAATTCTTTGTTCTATATCTAAAATGTAAATCATCTGGAATACTTTTCTATCAATTTTATTTTTTGTTCAAGGATTATAATTACATGTACTTTCATCTAGACAATAAACATGAGAGAAATGGAGATCTACACATATTTTACTTTACCAGTTTTTATTGTTATTGGTGTAGGGGGTAAAGATGTTTTTTTTTTTTCCAATGTATTAGGGTGAGGACCTTACAGTTTATACCTGTCTTGAGCAAAATTGAGCTGAAACTGCACCAAAGCATAAATTAGATTAAATTTGTCTGTAACTAATCATGTCTACAATAACCACACATCTGCTCTATTATTGTGCTTAATCTGGTTGCAAGCTCAAGATAAAACATATTCTAGCAAATCTTTAACACTAAAATACCACATTGGTATGCAAGTATTCTGTTTCTACTCTTACTTTTCTTACCTTCCAACAATATTAGAGGGGATGGAAATCTTTTGTCAAAGTTTACTGTACATAATTTGACTTCACTTGTATCACTTATCTTCCTGTTGCTCATAGATTTGCTCCAGTGGGCAACAGTAACATTCCCATGCATCCTGTCGCATGCTAGTGTAGCCCAAGCACATCTGCTAACTCCAAGGACACAAAGAGCCTCAAACCATTCGTCCAGGTCATGGGAATGAGGTCTATAATTGTTACTGGTTTTTGGCATACCAAATACTGCGAGGTAGCTTGCCAGATTCTGCTGTGCAGGTGTGATACTCTTGGTAGTAGGTAGGCTTTCAGTTCGTGCATTTACTGATGAACCGCAATGGAGAGAGATCAGCTTTTCTCTTGGGTGGAGCTCTGACCAGCTGTGGAGTCTAGATGTTGAAAATGGATGCCCCTCATGCTGAGGTGGTTTCCTCTGGCTTCTTGCAAGGATCCACCTATTTTAATTCCTTTATTAATTAGCCAGTTCCTTCCCACTATTGTATCTACACTGTCTGGTGGGACAGGTCCTTTCAGACCTGTTCTTAGTTTGTAAGGGCATTGATTTGGAGAAAATGTAATAGTCTCAGGGCAAAGGATATCTAAAATGCCCATACCTTCTTAGCAGCAAAAGTCACCAGACTTTTGTGGAGATGGAGCTGGGTCCCCCTTCCCTGCCTTGTCCCATCCAGGAGGCCTGGTGACCCCTCCCATGAACTGCCCCCAGGCTGTCAGCCATGATGCAGAGACTGAGACACACGAGGCAGAGTTGCCATCTGGCTCTCCCCGAGGAGGGCGGTCACTTTGCAGCCATGCAGTACATCAAACTAGTGGAAATGAACCATGTTCTTGAAACTCAGAAAGTAAATTCAAGAACAGAATTTGGCTAGATTTTTCCCAGAAACAATAGGGAAGAAAATGAATTCATCAATAACGTTGCCATGTATGTGCTTTAACAGTCAATGTATCATTGTGAAGCAGAATAATTTAACATAGCATGTAATTTTTTGACTTTCATCTTTTTCTTTCCTAAAGGAAAGTTGAGGAGGAAGGGCCTTGATTTGGCTCTAATATCCTAAATAAATATTTAGGATTGGTTATTCTAGTAGTAGAGCTGAAGATAAAAGCACTGACATGCTTTTTTTGCTTGGGGCATTGAGCCTGAGAAGAATTTGAAAAAATAAAGATAAATCCCCAAATATTTCAGATGTTCATGGAAACATCCAGAGTCCATGATAGTAACATCCGAAGTAAGTATATTTTAAGTATTGTGATTCCAATCATGAATCTAGGACTTTAACTGTCATGTATGACATCAAATCCACAAACTTTTAGGTAAAACAGTCCTTAATGTTTTCTTGCCAGCATTATATGCTACCAGTGTTTCTTCTATTTATTTGGAATGCGATTGTCTATTTTGTATTAATGTATATTTGTTTATGTTTTATCTTTAATTATACCTATTTTTAAATTAAAAAAAATATTTAAATTGTATAGAAGTGCTGGTAATGAATGAATACTCTGTCAACCATACTTCCCATGTTATTTCAATTTTTTTAAGTGCAGTTAATCTATTCCTTTAATTTCTACCTTAGAACTTACCACAATGTGGAATAAAACATCTCTCTCACACATACTTATTTAAAAAAAGATAAATGGATTAGAACAGATAATATGATTAACTCTTATCTCTCCTTTAGGTAATGAATTTTTTCATGCACTGGGTTTCAAATAATATAATGTAAGAAAAATCTAAAATAGTTAATTGTTCAAAATGTTAAGATATGATAATATCTTTTTAATATTCTGTGATGTGGTCAATTTCATTGTGGAACTGTCCGCCAGAGATTCCCAGTCCAACGTTTCGCTTCAGCTTTCTGGAACTGTGAGTTCCCATGAATGGTCTTGGTGGACATGATTAATTCAGATAGTCTCTCACCCTGTTTGTTCCATACAAGGCCTTGGGTCCTGATGTGGAGTTTTCAGCCGATCTTCTTGGTCCTATCTTGGCATTAAAATCACCGACTATGATCTTGTAGAAGGTGTGATCTTTTTATAGAACTCCTCCAATTCCTCCAATTCAATTGAAGAATTGAACCGTCTTCAATCGCACGGTTTTGTCTGAACGATGTAGCTGTCGTCCCCAAATTCCAAAAAGGATCAGACCACCGTCTCCTTCGGGCAAAATTCTACTTCCTGCAACGGGAAGAAAAGACTGCAAAGTTTAAGAAGAGAACTCCCAGAATGACCACCAACTGGGAACTCTTTGGCACCATTGCAGCAACATGGGAAGATACCATCATTGACAACATCGAAGAAGAATACAACCGACTGGTTCAGCACTTCCATGATTGTGAGAAGAATGCAGAGAGAGAGAAAGACACAAAAGGACGCCTGTCTTCAGAAACTCTTGAGCTCATTCGCCAACGTGGCAATGTGCGAGCCTCAGGAGACCAAATGCTAACATCCAAGCTTGCTAAACAGTGCAGAGAAGCGATAAAAGAAGACCTCAAAGACAGAAGAGCAGAAATATTGGAAGATGCAACAGAAGCCGGGAAAAGCATTCACACTGCCCGCCTTACCTTCACCAACTATAAGACCAAGATGACTGCCCTCCGACGCCCTGATGGATCTATCACATCTTCCAGAAAGGCAATGGAGAAGATTATCCAGGACTTCTACTCAAATCTCTTTGATAGCCACATCCACCTGCCCACATACCAAATTCCACAGGATGGATATGTCATTCCCAACGTTCTTCCTTCTGAAATCCTACATGCCATCTCTTGGGTAAAGAAGAGAACAGCACCAGGCCCAGACAAAGTCAGACCCGAACACCTGAAGAATCTGCCGTCGGTACTCATCAATACACTAGCCCGGCTCTTCACGTGCTACCTGTCCGAATGCAAGCTGCCCTCCCAATGGAAAACCAGTAGGACAGTTCTACTGCTCAAGAAGGGAGACATTCACGACATCGGCAACTATCACCCCATCTGCCTGTTGTCTGTCATCTACAAGCTGTTTACACGATTCATCCTGAACAGGATTAGCAGAACACTAGATGAAGGACAACCATTCGAGCAAGCAAGCTTCCGGAAAGATTTCAGCACAATCGACCATATCCACACAGTAACCAAGCTCATCGAGGTTTGTAGGAGTACAAGATGCCGCTCTGTCTCACATTCATTGATTTACAGAAAGCCTTTGATTCTGTGGAGACTGAAGCAGTCATCGAAGCCCTAGCCAAAAGGGTGTTCAAACCCAATACATCAAGATCCTTTGTGAGCTGTATTACGGATTCACCACCAGGATCTCACCATTCTACAAAGAAGTGATCATTAATGTCAAAAGAGGGGTTCAACAGGGTGATACCATTTCACCAAAATTCTTCAGTGCCACCCTTGAGAACATCCTGCGACAATTAGAATGGGAAGAAATGGGAGTGAAGATAGATGGTCGGCAACTACACCACCTCCGCTTTGCTGATGACATCGTTCTAATAACACCAAACATTAGCCAAGCGGCACAAATGCTGGCTGACTTCGACCGAAAATGTGGAAAGATAGGTCTACAGCTGAATCTCAAGAAAACTATGTTCATGAAGAATGAACTAGTTCCAGAGGCCCCATTCACTCTCAATGGAACAAACATCTCTGAATGCAGCAGTTATGTGTACCTAGGTCGAGAAATCAACATGATGAACGACCTAAAACCTGAGCTGCGCCCAGGAAGAATAGAGCAGCATGGAATGCCTTCAAAGGCATCGAAGAAATAGCTAAAAGGACAAAGAACCTCCGGCTCCGGGCACATCTCTTTGACTCCACTGTTCTCCCTGCATTAACATATGCCTCAGAGACCTGGGCCCTACAAAAGCAGGATGAGAATGCTATTCGGGTCTCCCAGAGAGGAATCAAAAGAGCTATGCTTGGAATATCACGCCTCACTCAAGTGAGAGAAGGAATCTGGAGTTCTGACCTCCGTCACTATTCCAGAATCAGGGACGCTGTCTCGTTTGCCAAGGCATCGAAAATCAGATGGGCTGGACATGTAATGCGCATTTGGAGACAACCGCTGGACTAGAGCCTTTGCCGACTGGATCCCACGGGATGTCAAAAGATCACGTGGCCGCCCACCTACAAGATGGTCAGACTTTCTTGTAAAGACCCTGAAGGAATAGTTTGAGGTTCTTCATATTCCTGAATCAACCAGATGTCATTGGGCTAGCGTTGGCACGTGATAGGGTCCAATGGAAATGTTACTGGCGCCCGCTCGAGCAAATCAATGAATAACGGGATTCAAGTGATCAAGTGATCAAGTGAATATTCTGTGACATATCTATCTGGAAATTAATTGTCAAGAAGTAGAATAATTTGATATGTTATACTTGTCATTCATTAAGTAAACTGTTCATTCACGATCACGATCACGATCTTCCCGTTCATTATCTATTTGCTACAGCGGGCACCAGTAATATCTCCATATGTCCTGTCTCATGCTAGTAGAACCCAAAGGCATCCGCTTGCTGCAGGAACATAAAGAGCCTCAAACCGTTATATTAGGTCATGGGAATGACCTAATATAAATATTACTGGTATTTTGCATATCAACTACAACACAAGCATCTTGCCAGGCTTGCCGTGCAGGGGTGGCATACTCTGTAGTCACCTCTAAATAAAGCATTTATTGATGAACCGCATGGCCGCTAGTGGCCGGGCAAGCGGGCTGTGATAGTCTGGTCTGCTAGGTGGAGTTGACACGAGAGGGAAGTCTGGGTGTGGAAAATGGTGGCCCCCCATGGAGTAGGGGAGGGTCGTCTGGCTTGTTGTGAGGCTCTGCTGGGGTGGCACTCCAGGGCTAGAACCCGCCATGCCTCCCAGGTGCCTCATGAGCAGCTGGGCACAGGGAGAGCAAGTAGCAGCTCTGCCCCATGTCTGAGAGTCTCTGGTTCAGCATACCTGGGCCGGATTGAAAAAAAACAAAAACTGCTGCAGGGTGGGTGTCAATGATCCAGGCTTTGATAGTCTGGTCTGCTAGTTGGAGTTGTGATGAGAAGGAAGTTCGGATGTGGAAAATGGAGGCCCCCGTGGATTACAGACCATTTCGTTATTCACTGACATGTTCTATAGATATGTTTAATCTTATTGGTTTTTTATGTCAGTAGTTAAAGTATAATTTAAATATTTACTACAAAATTTAGAAGGGAATGTTTATAGCACATGAGCTAGATCTTTGATCTTCATTGTGTGTAGAAAATTCAGTCTTATCCAATTCATATTAACTTATAGACTATTAACTAAAATTGTTACTTGAAATTTAGTAGAATCTCATCTACTATAAATTTTTTATCATATAACATTCTATCTAACAGGGTTAATCAACATTTGTTTATGTTCTCATTTGGGTGGAGTTCTGACAAGAGGGAAGTCCGGATGTGGAAAATGGCGGCCCGATGGAGTGGGGGGGTCATCTGGCTTGTTGTGTGGCTCTGCTGGGGTGGCGGGCCAGGGCTAGAACCCGCCATCCCTCCCAGTTCGTCCGAACCCCACCCAGCGACAGCCTATCACAGCCCATCTCACGCTGCGCAAAGCGGTTCATCTATAAATGCTATATTTAGAGGTGACTACAAGGGTATGCCACCTGCATGGCAAGCCTGGCAAGCAGCCCTGTTTTATTTGATATGCCAAATACCAGTAATAATTATACTAGTTCATTCCCATGACCTAATATAATGGTTTGTGGCTCTTTATGTTTCTGGAGCGAATAGATGCCCTTGGTCTCTACTAGCATGAGACAGGACATATGGAGATATTACTGGTGCCTGCTCTAGCAAATAGATGATAAATGGGAGGATAGTGATAGTGATAGTGATGTTCTCATTTATTAAAAAGTTAAGCATTTGGAAGCAAAGTAAAACAAGTGGAACTGCATGAAAGTTAAAAGTTTCTGCACCTCAAAAAGAAATGGTGACCAGTATACAAAGAGAGCCTACAGAATGGAAAAGAATATTCACCCAATGCCCATTTGATAAGTTGTTAATATCCAAGATGTTTATACCACTGGTAGACCTTTACAAGAATGAAACAGCCAATTCCATCAAAACATAGGGAAAAGAAATGACTAGAAATTTCCTTAAAGAAGAAATGCAAGGGAGTAAAAGGCATATGAACAATTGTTCTTCATCACTAATCACCAGAGAGATGCAAATCAAAACAGCAATCAGATATCATCTCACACCACAGAGACTGGCACATATTCAAAAGAACAAGAATAACCAATGCTTGTTCTTCATTGTTGATGGCAATGTCAACTGCTCCAGCCTTTTGGAAAGCAATATGGACATTCCTCCAAAAAACTAGAGATTGAGCTCCCATATGACCTAGCAATATCACTTCTGTGATATTTCTCGACTGAAAAACACACAGCAGAAATGTCTGCAATTCTTTGTTTGCCGCATCACTATTCACAATAGCCAAAATATGGAAACAACCTCAGTGCCCTGATCAGATGATTGATAAAGAAATTATGGTACATCTATACAATGGAAATAGCTACATTTTACTTTTAGGAAGAAAAGTTTTAGGAAGAAAAGTTATGAAATATGCCTGCAAGAGAATGGACATAGAGAGTATCATACTGAGTGAAATTAGAAGGAAAAGTACTTATATAGAATGACTGCCTTCATTTGAGTGATATAAAAATTATAGTATAGACTAATATCCAAGGCCAGGCAAAATAGGAACCAGGAGGACTTGTCAATGTTAGGAATCTACCACAAGTGTGTGGGGGTCAGGAGGTTAGGTAAGACAAGGAAGGGATCAGTGTGCTAATATTGTTGGAAATGTTAATGACAGACTAGAACTGAGCATCAAACATAGGCAAAGGGATATATATGATTAGCACTAAATATATGTATGGCAAGCCACAATGTTCAAAAGAAGAGAGAGAGAGGAGAAAGAGAGACTGACATACATACAGACAGACAGACAGACAGAGAAGTGCCAGCCATAGAGACAACTGGCTGAGGGGAATGGGGATCAGGGAACATTGATGTTGGTAAGGATTCATTGATGAAGGGATGGGTACTGGGACACTGTATGACTGAAACCCAATCATAAGCAGCTTTGTAACTGTATATCTCATGGTGGCAAAATAAATTTTTTTAAAAAAGTAAGCATTTTCATATGATGTTATACTCAGAATTTAATGATTAAGGTAAAATTGGCAGTGCCATTAATAGAACCAAACAGGGTTTAATTCTCAGCACCTATTAAGGTCCCAGGTCAATAATTCCCTTCCCGAACCACACAAAGAGTCCAAACAGAAATGCAAAGCACAAATGGAATTTATTTAAGCCAGCTAGCTGGGGTCAAGCTCTCAGACAGGTAGGCCTAAGCAAGACCCCAAGTAAGGGGTAGCTTTGGATTATATAGCCACTATTAGCATCAGAACCCGTGCAATCTTAAATTCAAAGAGAAAACATAACTCAAGGAGAAACACAACTCGAGTTTGCCTGTTTATATCTAAGCCAAAGCAAAGGTTCAGAAGCAAATAAATTGAGCTATGAGGTCCATCTGGCTTTCTGGTCTTCTAGCTTTCTAAATACCGGCGACAGGGTCAGGTGCAGACCTCAAAACAGTCGTGGAACGCATCTCCTCACTCTAGCCTTCTTGCCCCAATTTCTGGTAACGTCCCGTTATCTGTGGCCCTGTGTCTGGGTGCTTATGCTTATGCTCTTTGGGTCTGGAATATGTTTTTCACTAAGCTGTAAACTCATAACCCTGAGACACAACACGTAGTCTAGTGCTTTAAGATGGAGTCACAGTCATTCGGCTTAATCCTTTACAGCAAGTTATTTCACTGTTTCACTGGATGCAGACTGAAGTCCCTGACTAACATGATGATGATGCATGTAATTCCTAACATCACAAGGCCCAACCAGCATCTCATCCTTGGGCCTTTGCACTGAAACAATGGTCCAGTTAGCTGAGAATACCCTATGGGACTCTGTGGACTCCTGTTTAGATGGATCACTTAGGAGGTGGTTCTGCTTAGGAGACCCCTCCTGCAAAAGTTATTCTTTGATCGTATATGATGGTGAAGAGAGACTACAGGTTTGCTTTGATAATTTTTCTGATACCAATTTTGTCTATGTCTGAATGTTTCAGTTACTGTTGCTAAATAAAAAATAAAAGTCCAGAATATGTACAACTATTGGCCCTGAAAGCAAAGTAGTATTCTATCATCATAAATATCCCTGGGAAACCATTTAAACAGCTTCACTGATTTTTCCCTTGTTGCCACATTTAGTGCAAAGAGCTCCCAAGGAGTACCTCTGTACTTGAGCTCAGGATTCTTTGACCATTAGTGCAAAACTACCAACATATGAAATGCTTTTTCTTTCCTATGTGGTTATTTAGGTCAAAACTCTTACAGAGGTGATAACACAGAGTTAAATTACAAGAACTGCAAAGTGATTTTAATGCACTCCTTTGTTATTTTTAGAGCAGTTTTAGGTCATGAAAAAATTAAGTTGAAAAACTTAGGAAGTTCCCATAAAAGGTTTCCATTTAATTTTCTTCATTAGAATGATGCATTTATAAGCATCATTGTAGATGAGCCTACACTGACATCACCATTATCATTCAAAGTCTATATTGCATTAGGTTCTCTCATGCTCAGATACGTTCTGCAGGTTTACAATAGCTTGTTTCCACCAAAAGAGTACCCTACATAATAATTTTAGCTCCTTAAATGTCCTGTTGTTCTTATGGTTCATCCATAATTCTCACTGAATTCCTCATAATTACTTAGAATTTTATTTTCATTAGGTATAGGCTTTTCCAGAAGATTATAGCTAAATTACTACTTACACAGTAGCATGTAAAGTTTATTTAGCATGTTTCTTTGCTGCTTTGTTATTTCTTTGTAGTACAGAGTAACATATACCAGGTTTTAAAAAATATTGGGCAAGAGGGAGTTCATATTTTTGGCACACAGTGTAGGGAAAACGAATATTTTTTTCATTTTTTTTTTTTTTTTTTTTTTTTGCTTTTTGGGTCACACCGCAAAAGTTCATTATCTTAAAACCGCAGTGAGAGGAATGACTTCTGGTCTGCTTACACCTGAAGGTTTTCAAGGCTTCCTATTGGTAGTGGTGATGCTAAGGGGACAACATATGATGGCAAGCATAGAATCAAGGTCAGCAGTGTACAGGTAAGTGCCTAAACCCTATACTATCTCCTGTCCCAGCCACTGATTTTATATGATAGCTAACAATGATTCAGAAAGGTTAAATTACCTGTACAAGACAACTGAGTTGGTGAATGACAGAGCCAATGTTATTAACAAGGCCTTCGAACTTTTTAAGACATACCCCTACTTGTCAGTCTCTATCAACATGACCTATAAAATATCAGAGTTTAAGTAGTCATGTTGCTTCAGCACTGTAGAAGTCAGCAGGAAACAAAAAGAAATTAAATTTTAAAATGTTTTCCCTTCTCCCAGCACATGATAGAATAAAGGGATTTGGAGAATCGGATCCCAACCGCCAAGGATACTGAATCAGCTACTGCAACTCAAGTATGGGCATTTTCCCGTAAAACAGAGCTTACTTTTATGTTTAAGTTCAATTCACTGTTTAAATTATTACTAGCATTTTCTCTAGTTGTGTTTTTTTTTTTTTTATGTCGCTGCCTAGGAAACATAAGCTTTTTATTTGAAATTTCTAGAGAAATTAGAAGCCATAGAAATAAATTAAAATACTAAAACCATCTAGAAATCCTTTTTTTTTTTTTAGAGATAATTACCTTTGTTATCTCACTTCTTAGATTTCCCTCAATGTAAAACAATTTCCTCAACTTTCATAATTTCCCTAAATTTCAATAATCAACATGAGCTGATTCCTGGTATATAAGTTTGTCTGATGTGATCATGTATTCACTCTGGACATATTTATGTGGATGACTTCCACTGAAATGAGTTATCTCTATAAGTATAACCTATCAATGGTTACCATTGTTCAATTTGACTTCCTAACTGGTGATATTTTCATTGAAAACTTGATTATAGTTATTGCCAGCTTTTTGGCTCTTGATTGCCAGGTGATTAAGATAGAGAGTTAGGTCCTTGCAATGAATTCAGTGGTATTAATATTCAGACATATTAAAACTATTAGAATATAGTCCTTTGGGGGGCTTTTTGATCACACCTGTCCATGTTCAGTGATTACTCCTGGCTCTGACTCAGAATTACTCCTGGTGGTGCTCGGGACTAGAGGGAGATGCAGAGGATCAAACATGTGGGGGTGGCACATGGGGCAAGTTCCTACCTCACTGTAATATCGCTCTGTCCCCTATTATTTACTAATTCATCAAGCTTTTAGTCTTTTTTATATGATAGAGTATATGTGGAATGGACTATTTTATTTTGGTAGATAAATTAGGCTTCATTTAATGGGATTTGAATCCTAAAATAGTTCTCCTCATTCAAAAGACCCATGTACCATATTCTTTTTATTCACGGAGAAACCCTTGTTCTTGGACATGAGGTACTGCAGCCTCTTCTTATAGTTTTTGCTGGTATGGTGACTTCTCCAAGAATTTCGTTTTTAGTGTCAGAGTATTGTATGTGAAACAAGATCACATTAGTTTGCGTGTTCATTTATTGCTACATTATCACACTAGCTTTCTCAGTAAACAAATCACATATATAAAACCTTATCAGTTATCTCCTCCATTTGATGATGCCTTCTCTCTGACTGGTCTTAACTCCTCTTTTTCTATTAGTGTTACTAGCAAACATTATTTTGACCTCCCAGCCTATCGACTTTGAAGAAAGCCCTATCTGAGCCTTTCTCTCAGTCTGCCTGGGAAGTTTTGAGATTCCACAACAGACTCATCCTTGCCTGCACATTTTCTGCAACTCACTTAGGCTCTGGCATACTCCTCCTCTTGCTTTTTTTTAGGAGGATTTTTATTGAATCAATGTGTTGATGTTTGAGAGATAAAATATTAATTCAGTGTTAATAAGCTCAGATTCACCTTTTGTAGTGATACAATTTTCAATATCCTTTTCAATACCAGTGCTGATGGTGCAGGTGCACTTTCCTTCTTTTCTTCTTCGCAATTAGGCCTGCAATTACAGATACTGAGAGGTTATCATGGTACCTTACCCATCCTCAACATAGAGTTCGCAATCCATAGGAGCATGCACACCTATCCAGTTAGTGATCCCTACCTCATATCAACCAACTTCTCCCTCCAGCACATGAAACACAGGCTTCTAACCAGGATCTGATCCCTCCCTACATCCCATGTTTTTACTTGTCTTTAGTTAGAAGAGTCCTTATATTTTAATGCTCAAGCTTTTGTAAGACTGTATCTCAATTACAGAAACCATAATACTGAATTCAAAGATGAAAACAACCCTTTCTGTCATCACTGAGATAAGAATTCACTCAAAGTTTGTTGTATTTTAAAAAAGTAAATGCTTGATATGTGCATTGCATACAGTGAATTTTGTCTAATTGTCTCTGTGAATATTGAACATCTATCAGATCCTATTCTTCAGTAGAAATATACTCTGTGTTTGAGTTCCATGCATATAATCATTGAAAGGAAGATTAGTCTCAAATTTAAATGAGATTTTTATAAATTTTATTGAGACATTAATTTTACATTTGTTCAATTTATGGCGTATAATAAAAGTATCACATTAGATAAACTGATTTTGAATCAAAGTTTTAGGTAAACTTTTCTTAGCTATTGCTATAGTACCATATGGAACTATGTATCAAGATATCATGGTAGTTTAAACCTATAGCTTTATGTGTGTA